>JBAMBO010002602.1:0-43830 GCA_037044535.1 Lordiphosa magnipectinata | reverse complement strand
AGCACATTTTTTTTATTTTATACATTTCTGATAAGCTGTTCCCGAGAAATATCCAGATATCATATAATATCATTTATTGTTTGTGTGTAATTCAAATGCAATCTCCAATCTCCGTTGCTCCATACCGAGGATGTTCAGAACGTCATCAGCGCTGACCTTAATGTCACGATGCATATATAAAAGGGCCAGTCCATTCAAGCGGGTTTCTCCCATCGAATTCCGCAAATATGTTTTTAAAATCTTCAAAGAAGAAAAGATCTTCGGCAGCCCATGTTGTAATTGGCAATGCCATGAATATTTGCAGCAGAATATAAAGATTTGGGAACACTACCGCGTCAGTTTTCTGCATTGCTTCTTTCAGGGTTTTTGGATGCAAAGCGTTGGCCATGTGTCGTCTCGAAAGTTTTATTTCGGGAATTCCCTCAGCAGTTGAGCAGGTAACAAATGTAGAGTAGCGTTCCAAAATTGTTTTTTGCATTGCTGTCATCCTCCGAGCTCCAATTTTGACTATATTTTTGAATGCAGTTAAAGCCAAGGAACACTGATTTATGGTTAGATAGCCTGTGTTTAATCTGTGACAGTGCAGAATCCAAAAATGGCAGAAATATTGCAACCCTAAAATGCATCTCTGCTGATGCATTGGACTCTGACTGGTCGGAGCTACCTTTTATCAGTCCTGATAAGCGTCTAGGAATCACAATAGAAATGCAATTTTCCTTGCAGAACGCTGAAACCTCAGAAAATATGTTTTCAAACACAGTTTCAGCATTTTTTCGCATATCTTCCAGTTCGGCTGTAACGGTCTTTGTATATTTCATCGCTGTTTCCAGGTCCGCTGATTCAGTTTGAAGAAGTCGGCTAAGTGGCAATGTGACTGCGAATATGGCTGCTATGCTTCTAATTGCACACTGAAACTCTGGGGTTTTAATTAATGTACCCAATTGATGTGCCAACGATGCACTCTTATTGTCATCCCACTCTGCAATTTCGCTTAGAGAAACAATAACAGCTGTCTGAAGTTCCAGAAACACCAGTACAGACTCGTGACGCTGAACCCACCGGGTTGGACACAGCTTCTTCAATTTTCTCACTGAAGAAGTCGTTTCCAAAAGATCAATGTTTTTTGTTAAGACTGATTGCCGCTTTGGAGTATTAAAAAATGAGCATATACTACTTAGTGGTCCCATGCAGTTGCGAATTGATGGAATACTGCAAGCATCAGAAATGGCCAAGTTTAATGAATGTGCAGCACAATGGACAAGGTTAAGGTTGTCAAAAACGTCTTGCGGTATTTTTATTGAATTTTCAATTGTTCATAAAATTGGTTATAATAATGCGATTTAAGTCAAATATGCGCCGTTTTGTTCGATGACGAGTTCCCAACGAGATGCCAACTTCATAATGCCCCTCTTATCGAAGCTCGCTTCCCTATTGGCAAAAAACTCGGAGAGCCAATTTTCACAGGACTCTCTTGTGGCCAACTTCCGACTACCAAGCTCGTTCGCCATGGACAGAAATAGGTGGTAATCACTTCGTGCGAGATCCGGACTATACGGTGGATGCAAAAGAACCTCCCATCCGAGCTCCCGGAGCTTCTGGCGCGTCACCAAAGATGTGTGTGGCCTGGCGTTGTCCTGATGGAAGACAATTCGGCCTCTGTTGATCAAAGATGGCCTCTTCTGCATGAGTGCTGCATTCAAGCGGTCCAGTTGTTGGCAGTACAGGTCCGAATTGAGCGTTTGGCCATAGGGGAGCAGCTCATAGTGGATGATTCCCTGCCAATCCCACCAAACACACAGAAGAACCTTCCTGGCCGTCAATCCAGGCTTGGCCACCGTCTGGGCAGCTTCACCGCTTTTCGACCACGACCGTTTGCGCTTCACGTTGTCGTAAGTGACCCACTTTTCATCGCCAGTCACCATCCGCTTCAAAAACGGGTCGATTTTGTTGCGATTCAGAAGCGATTCGCATGCATCCATACGGGCAAAAATGTTTCTTTGCGTCAAGTCGTGTGGCACCCATACATCGAGCTTCTTTTTGAATCCAAGCTTCTTCAAATGGTTTATAACGGTTTGATGACTCATGCCCAGCTCTTGGCCGATGCTACGGCTGCTACTATGCCGGTCTCTTTCGATCAATTCAGCGATTTTATCGCAATTTTCGACGACAGGCCTTCCGGACCGTGGCGCATCTTCGATCACCTCTGCACCAGAACGAAAACGTTGAAACCATCGTTGTGCGGTGGAAATGGAAACTGTATCGGGTCCATAAACTGCACAAATTTTATTGGCAGCATGAGATGCATTTTTGCCTTTATCGTAGTAGTACTGTAAAATATGCCGTATTTTCTCTTTATTTTGCTCCATGTTTGCGACGCTATAACTCACGAACGACTAAAAACAAACAACAATAAATCAAACACGTGTTAGCGCGTGAAAAGAGCTTTCCAAAAAGCTCTAGCGTGAACCGATGCGACGAATACAACTAGAACTAGGCGCTTGCAAAGACAAGCTTGCGGAAATACCGCAAGACTTTTTTGACAACCTTACTAGTATTAGCACATAGATTAGCACTCTTTTTCATTAGTTTTCCATATTTTTTAATTTTAAGTGCCTCAAGACTTTCTCTACCAAGGATCACGAAGTCGCGCACACTTGTGGTAGTACATCATATGACTTTGAAAGCTGTGAGGTGATTCTAAAATTGTTTGAACTTTAATTTGATAAAACATTTTGAATTCAAGTGGCTGACAAATTAGTATGATCCCACCGTTTGACTGCCGTTTTGGGTATGTTTTAGGGTTTTTGAAGACTTTGTGGTCCCACTATAGCTTACAATCCACTTAACATAAATAACTTGCAATTTCGTGACATAAATATTTATTTGTTCTGGAAATAGGCCTTTACAATCGCCGAATTTAAGAACAATAAAATTGAAAACAAAAAATTTGTTCTCACTAAGACTCATTTTCCGAACGATCGGTCCTATGGCAGCCTTAAGATATGGTCATGCGATTTCGACCAAATTTTGCGAATTTATTTAAAAGCATTTTAAATTAGTAATCAGCGACTTTAAGGACGCTTACATTAAAAAAACAAAAAAAAAAATTTGTTACTGAGACACATTTTCGACCTTTCGGTCCTATGGCAACCATAAGATATAGTCGTAGTCATAGTAAGTCCCGAAGTCATAGTAAAATGCCGAGTTTGGATATGATTTTGAAATAAGTTTTATAAGATGTGGAAAAACTGCCTAAAGTAACTCTGCCAACCGAACCTTTTTCCAAGTAGAGGGAACCTTTTTCAGGTATGAGAAGTTAACAATTTAGAAGGTTCGATTCTGGAATCGGGTAGATGGATCCAAAAACACGCACCAAACCGCGGTTCTATGGGGCTCGGTTGTCTATGATAACTATTATCAACTGACCTTTCTTGGAGTTTAGCAACTTTACACTTTAGTAAACTGTTCAGCACAGAGGCAAAACACATTATGTGAAGGTTGTCCACACAGATTGCTCAAATACGAATTGTCTAATAAAATTGATTGAATATAATAAAAAAAATGATGTTTTTGGTCAAATGTTCTAAAATTGGGATAATGCGTGTCTAATTACAAAAAATACTAGCCTAACAAACCGAGTTTTATGGCTGTATCCGGTTCGAAGGACCAAGTATAATCCCGATTGCTGTAAAAGTGGTTGGATTTATGTGCAATTTCAGTATTCTGCATCCGACTCAAAGGACCAATGACTATGTAGGGGTTGGATTCTGACAAAAATATTGGTATGCCACATTCGCAGACTTTGGGAATTGCTAATTTAGTTACTTGCGCACAAAAATGCTCACTTCTGTATCCGGCTCGAAGGACCAATGAAAATGTAGGGGTGTGATTTCGTCCAAAAATATTGATTTTCCACATTTTTGCAGACTTAGGGGAATAATTTAGCTACTTATGCACAAAAATCCTGACTTATGTATCCGGCTCGAAGGACCAATGACTATGTAGGGGGTTGGTTTCCTCCTAAAACATGGGTTTGACACATTTGCAGACCTTGGCGATTGCTTATTTAGTCATATATATAGTAAAACCCAGTTTTCTGCTTCCGACTTAAAGGACCAATGACTATGTAGGGTTGGTTTCCTCCTAAAATATTGGTTTGACTCATTTGCAGACCTTGGGGATTGCTTATTTAGTTATATATATAGTAAAACCCAGTTTTCTGCTTCCGGCTTAAAGGACCAATGGCTATGTAGGGGTTGGATTCTGACAAAATTATTGGTTTGCTACATTCGCAGACTTTGAGGATTGCCAAAAATTATCACTTCTGTATCCGTCAGCGACTTTAAGGACGCATACATTAAAAAAACAAAAAAAATTTGTTACTGAGACACATTTTCGACCTTTCGGTCCTATGCCAACCATAAGATATAGTCACCCGATGTCGATCAACTTTTTTAAATTAGTTTTTAAGCTTTTAATATTAATAATCAACGACCTTAAGAACGAAATATTTGAAAACAAAAAAGTTTTTTTCACTAAGACCCATTTTCCGACTGATCGGTCCTATGGCAGCTATAAGATATGGTCATCCGATTTTGACCAAAATTTGCATATATGTTTGAAAGCATATATTATTTATAATGGCCGAGTTTTATGACGCTAGCATTGAAAACAAAAAAGTTTTTCCTACTAAGACTCATTTTCCGACCGATAGTTCCTATGACAGCTATAAGATATGGTCTGTTTATAAGCATATAATATTTATAATGGCCGAGTTTTATGACGCTAGCATTGAATGCTAGTTTTAGTTTACATTTTCATCCATATCAGTATTTGGCTGTGTTAAAGTCCTGATTTTCTTTCGTTTCTTCTGTTCTTAATTTCTTAATCATGTCTTCGTTTTCGTAGCTGATGTTATTATCTGGATTCTTCCATGGAACCAAAACTTAATATTCTGTGTAGCCCTGTGATGCCTTTGTAAGGAACTTGTGTCATGCTTATACCAATCGTGTTCTAAATGGTCCTTTGAATTTCGTAATTCATTTTCTCGCAACTCCTAAATTACTATCGAAATTTCTTATAACCACATAATCTCTGACTTTATACTTTATTTGTTTTCTCTCAATCTCTCTAATATCTTGCAAATCTCGTAATTTGTACTGTATATCAAAGTTTTCTCTAATATTGTCTACAATTTTCCCTTTTGGGTTTTATCATTAATCATTCTGTGCTTTGTATTATTTAGCGTAAATTCTATGACTTTATCGCATCCAGAAGTTTTGCATTCATTGGCCCTAAATTTCGATTTACTTTCTCCAGCCCACATTTCGGACTCTCTGCATATTGGCTGTGTGGCATGGTGTAATAGATTGAACATTCCGTTCGTTAAAATTAAAATGTTTTTTTTTTTGCCCTCAGTAGGCCTCGACTTGACAAATGCCAAATGACTTTAAAGCAGTTGGACAGAGCCCTTAGTATTGATTTGGTAGCGGTTCAAGCAACACCTCTAAAAGCTTCTTAGCTTTTAATTTAATTTTTTTTTATTTTCTATAATTTATTTTTGTTGATTCTTTTTTTGATTATTAAACATTCGTCATAAAGTGCCAAAATGTGGATTTCAGTATATATGGGACCTTGCTCATTCAATTGAAGGTGAAGGTTTCCACGACAAGGCTTTTGATGATGAAGGAATTAATGACGAGTTCGAAATTTACCGAGTTTTTCGGTATTCTTAAAAAAGGTTTCATAGCTCATATCTTTGTATGATTAAAAGAATTGCTCAACCAAGCCATAAGCAGTATTTCGAAAAGTTATCGATAGTTAAGCGCTGTAACTGGAAAACGGTGTAGCAACCTTGCAAACTTGAATAATCGAACCTAGACCGTTTACTTCTTTAGTTGCTTTATGATTCCACCTTCCTTTATATGGAAACAGCTTGTATTGGCATGCCCCAAGCTGATCCCAACAGAAGGTTGTCCCAGAAGTTTCTTGTCTTGATGTCAAAGTTCATTTTTGATTGAGAAAAGCTCTAATATGTTCCCCAAAGTGCTTGATGACTTTCAGTACGAGTTTTTGTTAAGTGAAAAGAAGCCAGCTTCTAGCTAAATTTAATTTATTAAAATTTTTATTTACCAGTTGAAATGAGAGAGTTAACGAAGCAGAATCAGTAAGTAAGTACCTGTTCTTGACGACAGGGGACGTTGCTCAGAGATGTTAATTTCGTTTTTATTTAACAGGCTCTACTGAACATTGCAATTTTGTTTCGTAGAAAGAAAAGAGAAGAACCTCTTTTCAAACATGTTCCAACAACTCTGTGGCACAAGCGATTGTGAGCACAGAGAAAATAGTAGCAAAAGTCGAGCAAAATCTCGTTGCAATGGGTGCCTTGATTGTTCACTTCAGTCTCGATTTAGCTTGTATGCAACAAACAATGGAACAATTCTTCAAACTGATCAATCGCTTAAACGTAAGCAAATGCGGCATCCTCATATACCACACTACTCAAGCCATATGCTTTCAACTCCCCAATGCTTCAATCCATTCGATTTGCTTATTTCTTTTTTTTTTGGCCAAGTGTAGCCCCAAGCGAATGGCATTTTTATGTTGTGCTTAACACCGTCCACGTCGTCATCTTTATGCTGCCTTCGCATTGGTCATACATACAAATGTGCAAAAAGGGCAACGGGGCCAACCTTTGACCAAGGCGCAATACTGCGCCAGCTCCACCCATCGCATTGAATTCCATATGTATTCGACGGTTTTTGTGTTGCGTGCCAAGAAGATGTGAAGTTGGTTTGGTGAATGGATGCGGCTGCAGAGGGGAATGGGGGAATGTGAATTGCCTTTGCTGTGTGCTCCATGTCCATAACTAATTCGAACTAAATGATGTACTAAAGTGTTGAGGCATATATGTATGTACATATGTGTATGCATGCCGATGTCGGGTTTCTATGTCTGCAGTGTGTTGTGCCTGGGGTGATATCTTATCGTTACATTTACTGGGTGGCGATAATTGACAGACCATTAACGTTTGGATTGCAAAAGCTAAAGTAGTTTGCACACACATAGACAAATGTGCATAGATATGTGTACGAGAGGGGGATGTTGACCTTGTCGTTAGAGGCCTGCCTTTAGTATAACCCCAAGTTGCCCCCAACCTACCGTCCTAACAGAAATGCATGCGAAAGTGAATCAAGATTTTATGGTATTTTTCTTAGGAAAAGAGAAGTAAGACAGCATGTTTTGTTCCCGATTTCGACACGGTGGTAGCCCGGTCTTAGAAAAGAGGGATCCAGAGCGGAGAATCATAGGCATAAGGTTGCAGGACGCCATTTCGCCGAGTTGGAGGTGGAAAAAGATGAAGTGGTGTAAATGGAAGCCTCTCAATGAGGACAGCGACCAATCACTCCGTATGGGCAAACTAGTCGGCATCTGGGAGCACCTTTTGTTGACCAGAAGGCGAGTCCTTTTGTTCATTGCCATTCCTCATGTATCTGTGCTTTACATGTAAACTACCCAGCGACTTTTATAAGAAACAGCTATCAGGTGCCCAGAAGGCAGACTGCAAGTTTGCAATATTTGAATGTGTAATGGTCACATATAACGAAAACTGAAAACAGCTAATGCATTGTCAAGTGAGGCCAGGATTTGTTTTTGCTTAAAAGTTAAATCGAGTTTGAATTTAAATTTCTGTTTTTTTGCGGGCTTATCCAAGACACCAACCTAGTTGAGAGGAGATTAGAGATCGTAATCGATAGAAATGACAGATGTCAATCTGTTTGCGATTCGCTCATTTTGAGGCTGCCCTCAAGCTTCATTTCCTCAGCTCAGTATTTCCGTTTTGAGAAGTCGCCAAGAGCAGATGGTCCAACCTTCCACAAGCAGCTAATGGTTCTGTTGATCAAGTGGCCTTAACCTTTGAACTTAATCCGTTCAATACTAAGCCATCCGAAGCAATCGTGGGGTACAAAACCACCTTTAAGCTGCTTCGCTACAAACGGCAATACGTCTAGCACAATATTTCTGGCTGTAAGTAAAATTATTTGAGAATCTCAATCTCGTGGACTCCATCCTAATAAAATGTGTAATATTCCAAAGGTCTTCCATACGACATCTCCCTGGGAATCATTTGCTTTCTTCCTCGCCAAGTCGCATTGGTTAAATTAAAGCCTCGCTTTACATCACCCAGCGAAGGCGCACAGCAAGAAAAGTCCCAGGGGAGAGCACTTTCCCAAGGCCCGGAGAGAGTGAGCGGAAAGGAGAGCAGAAGCCCTTTCTAACCAGTATCAGTCAGTGGCAGTCAAACAAATAATAAACGACAGTGAAGTTCCAAGACGACTAGAGTCAGTCCCACAATCGTAAAATCGCGCAAACCTTCTGTGTAGTGGCCAGCAAGAACGAAAACCCAGGCAGAGGGCAAGAAGCCCTGCAGAAAAGTGTAAAATCTCGAGTAAGCCGCGCTTTGGCTAAGAAATGGTGTTAAAGGTCTACCAACGAAGGCTAAGTGGTTCAGTTGTGAAAACACGGTAGTTAGACCCTAGATCATAGGTCAAAAAAGTTTTCAAGTTGCCACACAAAAATTCGTTGGCAAATCAATTAAAAAACAAATGCTGTAAATGCAAGTGATCGTACACACATACATGCGTATGGAAAGCAAAAAAATAAAGAAACCACGCTAGTGTAAATCGTCTGAGCAATGTAGCCCAGTGGCTCTCAAACTGTAAAGCTCACCCACATATTTTTGTTTGCGTGACCAAAATCTCAAAATCTAATTGCTAAATTTTTGAATCGGAAATATTAAATATGAAATAATTCTCCAACTTTATAAAAACCTTTAGACTGCACCAGAAAAAATCGTCTGAAAACCATGGAGCTCTTCATCGGAATTTCGGAGGGTGAGTTTAAACTATTGCATGCATAATTGTTTCATATATATATTTTCCGATCGTGTGGAGACCAAGCAGGGGCAGAGTATATAAAGTTCGCAGCCCCAAATTTTAAGTCCAGACATACGGACTCGGATGTAATTACCTGATACTACTTTGCCTGGTCCAAACATGCATAGGCATACAGGGACATAAGTATGTGTAATCAAATATAAGTAGGCAGCCAGGCCAGCTTTATATGTTTTGCTTTTGTTTTGTCGCTGCATTCGCTGATAAGCAAGAACTGCTTATTGTCACAAACAAGATCATAAAAACGAGTGTTTCGTTGTGATTATGATTTTTGGTAAATGTTAAAGTAACTTGACATATGGGAGAGGTGTGGTTGCTAACCATGCGACAACATAAAATGCTTGTACGATCAGCTGTATATAAAAAGAGAAAAGAACGAAAGAGAACTTAACTGGAAACGAATTTAAGATTAATTTGAATTATTATTATGCTGCTACTTATACACCTTGACGTATAAGCCCAGAAAAATTATTTTATTCTATGAAGTGACTTAGACTAAATGATACCTCGTAAACGTTATATTTAATCATGAACGCAGTTTGGCTCCTAATCCTAGTTCTGTTTGATTATCAGTAGTATTAAACCCAACGAGGGGTGTTTTGTTAGTTCTACAGAATGAAACGAAATACAGGAAATTCTTGTTGAAAAATGAAAGATTGTAAAATGGAGTATGAATTTAATTTGAATTGCTAAACTTGATTATTTTCCGACGACATGGGAGCTTAATTGAAATGTAATACTACATTATTTCTGGGGTCTTCAGCAAACAAAAATCTTTGAAGACCATGGTTGGGCGGGTACAGAATAAGGGGCGTGGCAAACAACATCTAAGACCACCGCTCCATCATTTCCAAATTAAGAGTGCCTCCTGTTTTTTTTGTTTTTATTTTGGTATGGCCTGTCATCCAACAATTGCTGGTCAACAGCAAGATCGACATGGTGTTGAGAAATTTGAGAATTGTCTCATTAATAATTTTTAGATTTTGTAGGGACTCTTTATAAAGTAACATGTAGTGGCGATCTACAGCGGCAGCAACAACCCCCCCCATCCCGCAAGAGCTACGGTATTATAGGGTCCCGCTCGCGGCTTAGCTGTTGGTCCACAGGCCATTTGAATGCATCCAGCGCATGAGGTAAAATTGCTTTGCAATAAGGCGGTTGCTACAAATGTGGACCCTGAGTTTTTACGAAGGAGCCTACCAGGAGCAAGGGTAGAACAATATATTCTCAACTTTTATGAGGACATATCACACTGTTTTTAACAACGTTCAACACATCTTAAGTCCAATGTAACTTAATTTTTGGAGGCTACCTGCCAAAATTTTTAAGATCTAGCACTTTTGAAAGCCTTTTAGTGGGCCTACGAATGATAACAATAAAAAATATGGTCCTTTTGACTTCTCCTGATCAAAAAAATGGCCTAAATTTTGACCGAAAGTAGAGGCAACAATCGGTCAACTATGTAACGATGTATGAACCCAGATTCATACCAAAAGTTTAGGTTCAATAAGTATAGGAAACGGTGCGTGAAACGAACCGAACCCTTGGATCATAATTTTATAGGTTTGGAGCCTTGGAAAAATTTAGAAACTAAGGCAACGGAATAAGCATATTCAAGCACTAAAAGGAGTCTTAATAGCGTCTGTGGTATCGAGCCAGAAGAATAAACGTTTATATGCAGAAACAAAGGTAGATCGAGAGGAATGGACTCCGGGGCAAGTGCAAACTTGTAATGTGCGTGGTGGGTGTGGGTGTTTATTAATTTTTCCTGTACTAGATGTAATTGACAGGTACTAAGAGTTTTATAAGATAAAAACGGCTTAGTCTAACACTCTATGGCGGAATTTCGAATGGTGCACCTCTAGCTATGCTCTTAGCTAGCTCGCCGGATTGTCGGGGTTCTTCCTACTCTTCCTTTAATGCCATACACATACATTCATAATGAATTTTAGGTGCACTTTTCTGGAAAGTCCGGAAGGACATTCTAATCAAATTAATCTCATGAAAGGTTTCTTATTGGTTCAACGATATACCGTCACTACCGGACAAACTTCATTACTGGCTGTTCGTATATTTCCTGAGCACTTCTTGGTCTTAGAGTGCCCTAACAGGGACTTAGCTGCTTTCCCACCTAAACAGCATATGGTAGCACCTGAGTCTAATAAGGCTTTAACTATTTGTCCTTTAATATTTAAGTCACTAAACAATCGGTCGTCGGAGCTCATAACCATTGCGGAAACAAGTCTTTTCCGAACTTCCCTTACGTTCTTCCAAAATTGTCGGAGCCTTAAAGTCGAACGTTTGGGCTTGAACCAAACCTTACATGTCTTACTTATCTCTGTTTCAAGGAATTTATTATTTTTTCGGTTGTTTTTGTTACATGGCTGGTAATCATTTTAGTTTGTTCTTGAGCATCTACTTCCGAGTCGTCCGTATATTTGGAAGCACTGCTCGGGAGTGCTTTTACTAAAACACTTATTCTGTTCTGAAGCTCGGATGCGTCAGGATAGACTTGCTTGACGCATCCTTCTTTTGGTTTTCCGAGTGATTGCATCTGTTGCATTTGGGCTTGTAAGTATTTTTAGCCCCACATCCATAGCAAAATATACTTCTTTCTGCCAGGCAAACGTCAAAGCGGTGACCCGTTTTCTCAAAATTCCAACAGACTATTCTTTGACGCTGTATCTCTGAGATACTTTCGTCTTCGAGATCTTCGTCATCGCTCACGATTTCCGAAACGTTCGGTTTCCCAAATTTTGTTCGTGGAAAGGTCAAACTAGAATCTCGGCAGAAGTTTTCGTGTTTTCGTACTTCTTCTCTTAACTCATTTCTGTTACCAATTCTAAGATGTAATAACTCGTATCTAAGTGTACTCTTTACGTTGCGTTTTAAGATATCAACGAACTGAGAAGGGTATTATTCTGAACAGTTATATACACGTCAATCGTTAATCTTTTATATGAACCAAAATTAAGGGTTTTTCCAACATCTTACCAATATCTCTCTCCATCATTATAAATATTGTTGTTATAGGCACATGAACATCTATCTACCTTTATAAACCATAAATCTAATACCTAATACTAGCTATACATATATATATATTTTTCTTTATTATTGTTAAAAAAAAAAAGACCTGATCTATGAAATGAAGATCGTTTATTTTGGATTATTAAAAACTTGTTGAATTTAAAAACATGTTATAAGTGAATCATAATTCGTCCTGAGTAGAGCCTGGAGAAGTTATGGGGAGTAATATGAACACGGTCTAAACATAAAAAGGGGCTAATACAACTTTTAGTTGCATTGCCTAGGTAGGGTGGGTCGAGAAAAGGGAAAATACAACATCTTAATTCCCTATGTCTGATGAACTCTTGTAGTGACGGTATATCGTTGAACCAATAAGAAACCTTTCATGAGAGTAATTTGATTAGAATGTCCTTCCGGACCTTCCAGAAAAGTGCACCTAAAATTCATTATGAATGTGTGTGTATGGCATTAAAGGAAGAGTAGGAAGAACCCCGACAGTCCGGCGAGCTAGCTAAGAGCATAGCTAGAGGTGCACCATTCGAAATTCCGCCATAGAGTGTTAGACTAAGCCGTTTTTATCTTATAAAACTCTTAGTACCTGTCAATTACATCTAGTACAGGAAAAATGAATAAACACCCAGAAGACTATTTGAAGGGTCGAGAAGACAGGGTGAGGCGCCTTAAATGACAACAAGTTCGCACTACCGATGGAGGAAAAACGGCAGTCCATGCACTTAATTCCTTGCCAGTTTTGTGGCAAGTTTGAAGGAAAGTCCCAGAACTGCAGCAATCGTTCTACTTTGATAGGATTCTGGCGAGCTTTTGACTTGGCCGTAATTGGTCTTCTAGTCAATGACAGTGAGCTGACAGCCTTAGCTGATCCCAATCCGCCTAAAACAGCATATGTTTCCCCACATTTTGTTACCAGACCAGATCAAGCCGGGCTACCACCGTGACGAAAACAAGAATTGGTTGACGACCTTTGACCCAAGGAACATCACAAACACAAATGTTTTTGTACCGCACATTGGCTAAGACTGCGCATATGGGTTAGAAAAGTCTTTCCCCTTTTCTAAAGACTTTTCTAAAAACTTTATAAATATTGCTGAAGAGCTTTTTTTGTCTTCCACCGTTGTAAGGCTGTAAGGAAGCATAAGAAACAAGCGCAATCTAACAGATCGTTCCTTTTATGAAAGCAATTTAATGTTAGCAACAAGTAAGACCAATTTGAGCAAAAGCTATTGCCCTTTAAACACGAATATCCAGATTAAAATTTATGGGAGGACAACTAGATTCCCGCCCCAAACTTGTATAGCTGTTTCAAAAAAGGCAACTTGATATAATATTGGCGTCACAAAATATTTATTGAAATATACTATAACTGATTCATGGTACGATAGGATAACTTTTGCAGATTGTTGATTTTTTTCCCAGATATAATGGCCAGCTCTGCAAATCTAGCCAGTTTTTTATACTCTGTACCGAAGGTACATAGAGTATATTAAGTTTGTGCAAAAGTATGTAACAGGGAGAAGGAATCATTTCCGACCCTATAAAGTATATATATTCTTGATCAGCATCAACAGCCGAGTCGATATAGCCGTATGAACGAAGAGATCTCAGAGATGGTAAGAGATAGCGGTTTGACATGTATGGGGCATATATTTCTTATACTTGCAGGCAGATCAAGTTTATTTTCAATTTTTGCCACGCCCCCTCGCGCCCCCGCAATTTGGAAAAAACGTCATATCTCCTACAGTTTTGAAGATAGATCGTTCGTACCTTCTAGAGATATCTAGTAATCAAGATTATTTATTGATTTGCTGAAGGAATGATAAAGATCGGAGGAACGATACTCAAGTTATGGGCAAAAAACGGCCAGTTAACACCACCCACCCACTTTTTTGTTTTCAATGTTAGCGGCCTTAAACTCGGCCATTATTAATATTCTATGCTTTTAAACAGATTTGCAAATTTTGGTCAAGATCAAATGACTATATCTTACAGCTGTCATAGGAAGCATCGGTCGGAAAATGGGTCATAGTGAGAAAAACTTTTTTGTTTTCAATGTTAGCGTCCTCAAGATCGGCTATTATTAATATTATATGCTTTTAAAGAGATTTGCAAATTTTGGTTAAAATCGGATGACTATATCTTATAGCTGCCATAGGACCGATCGGTCGAAAAATGGGTCTTAGTAAGACAAACTTTTTTGTTTTGAATGCTAGCATCGTACAACTCGGCTTTTATTAATAGTATATGCTTTTAAACAGATTTGCAAATTTTGGTCAAGACTGAGAAGGTGTGAAGCAATGACGACAAATTTAAAATTTACGAAATTTTGCATACAATGTAAACACTGATAAATCAGAATATCACGAATGTAAACTAAATATGACCGACGGGCATGCAGTAAACAACAATCGATGCTCAATTTTGTGAGTGAAAGACTGATTAAAGTGCATACGAGAAAGCATAATCAATCGGACTGAAGATTTATACACTAGCAATAAAGGAAGTCCATACCCATGTCTTTCAATGTATTTATGCATCAGGTGTATACCTATTGTATTGAAATTTTGTATATATTTGGTAAAACGTGCAACGAACCAAGGTTCGAACCAAAATCAAAGCCCAAAATCCTCGAACCTCAAATTTCCGAACCTAAACCGTTGGTAAATTTTGGTTGGAACCTGCAAATTTGTTGGGTTTGCAGCCCTGAGCCAGATACCTCGACAAGTTTTCGCACCACCCAATCTGCAATCTGACATGCCGGCAATTATAACGAGCTGATGTCCCATACTTGTCGAACATCCAGCTCCAAAAATCTCTAAGATCGATTTGTTCATACAGACAGACAGATGGACATGGCCATATCGATTTGGCTGTTGAGTCAGCACGTTGATGCTGATCTATAATATATATACTAGAAATATAAAAGTCGTCAAAGCTCTTTATTTCCTCTACTGATTAGTTTTCCAAGTGATTAACCCATTATCTGGTGCCTCGATTGAGTGACCGTTTTAAGTAGCGTATGGTATTATCCAAGTTGAGAGTAACTTGCGTCTCGATGACCACCTCCTGACTCCGAAGTAGATAGAAGTGATGTGTGGCATGTCCGGCCAAAGCCAAAATCAACAAAGACAATGGCAAGGTGAAGACTCCAACACAAATGTCCTCATATCTGGCATAAACGTTTTCCGACATTTTTCCCAATACCACAAATATTAATTTGGCAAGCGCTACAATCAAAAATTCCACAGCTTCCCAAATGTAGAGCATGACAGCCTCCAGAAAAAAAATGGCAACAGCCGTTTCGTAGACATATTTGATGCACGTTGGCATAAAATTGAAGCTTCGTGGTATCAGGCGATTGTCATAGATCACATCCAAGATGGCCCCACACACAATGAGTGTGGGTAATGTAGGTCCCGGTGACGTCTTGGAATATGGCGTTATATAAAGCGATACGCGAAATATGATATGAACCAGGCCGGCTATGATCACAGCAAATGCAGAGGACATTTTGGACTGAGGGATGGAATGGTCAGTTGAGAATAATACACGGGAGCTATGCGTCTGCTTACCTAATAAGAATATAGATGGTCGTTTTTCGGACAGAATAAAAATAAATTTAAAAATACCACAGCAATTTGAAATATTTATAAAGTACTTTTACTTAAATTCGTAGTTGTATATCCAAATAAAAAAAGGAAAATATGTATAATGACAGAATTTCGACAATTTTTACACCGAAAAATGATCAATAACCATATTTTATTATATTTCATTGTTTTTCAAAAAAAAATGTGGATCACTTTACCTATTTCGATTACTTGATCCAGTCGAGACCCACTAAATCTGAGAGTGCAATCCTTGAAAAATCCTTAACTGGGTTTGGTTTGGTTAGCTGCATGTCAAGTCGAAGCTTAAAGAGTCCAAAATAGCAATCAACTGCTCATGGAAAGCATTGTTGTGTAGAGAGAACGTGAAGCCAAGTATCAAGTATGCACTCTTTCTATCAGCAGAGGAGACTAAAAGAATCCTAAATAGAGAGTGCTGGGAGTCATTGGCAGCATTTATTGAAGAAGCTACCAAATACAGGTGGAGAATCATAAATGGAGATTTTTAGTAAATTAACCTTGTTTACTTACAATTTAAGTAACTAATATATTCGGTACAATTCAACACGGTTTTTCAGAAACCAAGTTGAAAACTACGATATTTTTATACCCTTGCAAATTGTGTTATAATTTTGCCAAGAAGCTTGCAACGCAAATTAATATTAATATTAATATTGATTATTAATATTAAACGCTTTTAAACTAATTTGGAAAAGTTGATCGACATCGGGTGACTGTATTTTATAGCTGCCATAGGACCGATCGTTCGGCAAATGGGTCTAGGTAAGAAATTTTTTTTGTTTTTAATGTTAGCGTCCTTAAACTCGCAAGATTCGCAATATTTGGTCGAAATCGGATGACTATATCTTAAGGCGGTCATAGGACCGATCGGTCGGAAAATGAGTCTTAGTGAGAAAAACTTTTCTGTTTTAAATTTTATCTTTCTTAATCTCCGCGGTTGTTAATTTGATATGTTTTCAAAAAGATTCGCAAAATTTGGTCAAAATCAGATGTTTATCTGTCGGAAAATAGGTTTTAGTTAAAAATATTTTAGATTTTTATGTAAGCGTTCTTAAACTCTGACATTTCAAAGTGAGCATTTGCAAGGGTATAAAAACTTCGGCACAGACGAAGTTAGCTTGGTCTTCTCGTTATTTTCTTCTATGTAGTTTGATATTATGTTTTCATGGTTGGCCTCATGGATGCCTCTTGGTGTCTTGCTTGCTTGCAATGAATTTGGCCCAAAATGAGCTTACCGTCTCGTACATTTGCCATTTATCAACCGGCATAAGTTTTAGCCACACACATAAATTCTAATTGCAGTTGGCCTTTTGTCCTAATCAAGGCCAACAAAATTTTTGCCCATATTTTTTATTAACGCACGCCCCAAACTGACTTTGCCATTTGATTGATGATTGATTGATTGATTGACCACATACAAATTCATTTACACACATCTGATGGATGCAATGATTGTAGTTATTTATGAATGTGGCTTCACACTAATTGATCGATTACCACCTGGTCACCTGGCTGGGCCAACTAAACGTCTTTGTTTCACACAGTTTGTGCAAAAAGTTTCTGCATGGAAGAGAGAGAGAGAGAGCTGGCAAAAGTTTTGCGTATAATTAATTTAGTTTTCTTTTTGTGATAAAAATAGCTGGACTCTCACATCAAAAGTTTTGCTCTGCGGTTTTGTTCCATTTTCAATATTTTTTTGCAAGTTTGTTTTTAGATGAATTAGTTGGCACCAAGTGTTTTAATGGATTGATTGATGCTCAAACTTCTGGCTCTCAAAATAAAAAAAATACGCTAAAAATTTGGCATTATCCACGCACCACAAAGTCAACGGCAAAGTTGTTAACTTTTTGGTAACAAAATACTTGGGCAACCGGGCATGAAATACTTATACACACACACATACGGACCCTGGACTCTGCATACATTAGGTGAAAGTCAAGAGGAGCCCTCAGCTGGCAATGAAGCAGAAACAACCGAAAAAGGAAACCCTTTTTTTTGGTGTGCGTGTCCCTTTTTTTGTGTTTTCTCTTTTTAAACTATATCAAAAATCATATACATGAAATTTGATTCTATAAAAATAGTTGTAGGAAGGGTATTAAAATATGCTGTTGCTTGATTGCTTTAACCTCCCCCCACATGGAGATGCATATTAATATTTTGGTTTTCTTTAAACTTTACTGAATTTCCGGCTGAGGGTTTAGGACAGGGTTTTGTTTACTTGGGCAGAAAATGTCTTAGTTACGGCCTAATCGTAGGAAACCAGCAACAACAGCAGCTTAAGGCATAAGAACTCTTAAATATTTATAACACAAACACAAAACACCTTTAAATGGTTCTAAGAAGGGTTCCACGAATGAGTTGACCAAGTGAAACTGTGACAATAAAAATGCTGATGACAGCGTTGATTGCTCTTGCCCGGATGCAGGGGTGCACAGATGCAGGAGGGGGGGCGAAATATATGCAAGCATTTGCATTTTTACCTCAGAATTTCTCCTAGAATAATGGAGATATGAGATTTATGAGTTTTTGGCTGTGAATTGTTTGTGAGTTTTTAAGCGAACAGCATTTTGTGTCTGTATGCATACAGATTTAGGTTCATTTTTAAGCAATTTTAAGCTGAAAATACGGCAAATTCTGCTGCCTTTCACAAAACTAATACGTGTGTTGGTCATATTCGGCAAGCACTTCTACCTTGCAGCTCAACAATTTCGATTTCAATTGCTTATCAAAATTGTGGGCTGAGCAAGCTTTCAACAAATGAAAAACACACATAAACATCTTACACACTACTGAACCCCCCCCCAGAACGATTAAATTGAAAACAAAAAAGTTTTTCTCATTTAGACTCAATTTCCGACCGATCGGTCCTATGGCAGCTATAAGATATAGTCATCCGATTTTAACCAAAATTTGCAAATCTCTTTAAAAGCATAGAATATTAATAATAGCCAATCTTGAGGACGCTAACATTGAAAACAAAAAAGTTTTTCTCACTAAGACCCATTTTTCGACCGATGGTTCATATGGCAGCTATAAGATATAGTCATCCGATCCGGTTGGTTCCAACATATTAGCAGCGTGCAGTAAAAAGAGGACTCTGTGCAAAATTTCAGCTCGATAGCTTTAAAACTGAGAGACTAGCTTGCGTAGAAACAGACGGACAGACAGACGGACAGACAGACAGACAGACAGACGGACGGACAAAGCTCAATCGACTCAGCTCGTCGCCCTGATCAAGAATATATATAGTTTATGGGGTCGGAAATGAATATTTCTATGCGTTGCAAACTTCTGGGCAAAATTATAATACCCTTTGCAAGGGTATAAAAATATCGTAGTTTTCAACTTGGTTTCTGAAAAACCGTGTTGAATTGTACCGAATATATTAGTTACTTAAATTGTAAGTAAACAAGGTTAGTTTACTAAAAATCTCCATTTATGATTCTCCACCTGTATTTGGTAGCTTCTTCAATAAATGCTGCCAATGACTCCCAGCTCTCTCTATTTAGGATTCTTTTAGTCTCCTCTGCTGATAGAAAGAGTGCATACTTGATACTTGGCTTCACGTTCTCTCTACACAACAATGCTTTCCATGAGCAGTTGATTGCTATTTTGGACTCTTTAAGATTCGACTTGACATGCAGCTAACCAAACCAAACCCAGTTAAGGATTTTTCAAGGATTACACTCTCAGATTTAGTGGGTCTCGACTGGATCAAGTATTCGAAATAGGTAAAGTGATCCACAGTCTTTTTGAAAAACAATGAAATATAATAAAATATCGTTATTGATCATTTATCTGTGTAAAAATTGTCGAAATTCTGTCATTATACATATTTTCCTTTTTCTATTTGGATATACAACTACGAATTTAAGTAAAAGTACTTTATAAATATTTCAAATTGCTGTGGTATTTTTAAATTTATTTTTATTCTGTCCGAAAAACGACCATCTATATTCTTATTAGGTAAGCAGACGCATAGCTCCCGTGTATTATTCTCAACTGACCATTCCATCCCTCAGTCCAAAATGTCCTCTGCATTTGCTGTGATCATAGCCGGACTGGTTCATATCATATTTCGCGTATCGCTTTATATAACGCCATATTCCAAGACGTCACCGGGACCTACATTACCCACACTCATTGTGTGTGGGGCCATCTTGGATGTGATCTATGACAATCGCCTGATACCACGAAGCTTCAATTTTATGCCAACGTGCATCAAATATGTCTACGAAACGGCTGTTGCCATTTTTTTTCTGGAGGCTGTCATGCTCTACATTTGGGAAGCTGTGGAATTTTTGATTGTAGCGCTTGCCAAATTAATATTTGTGGTATTGGGAAAAATGTCGGAAAACGTTTATGCCAGATATGAGGACATTTGTGTTGGAGTCTTCACCTTGCCATTGTCTTTGTTGATTTTGGCTTTGGCCGGACATGCCACACATCACTTCTATCTACTTCGGAGTCAGGAGGTGGTCATCGAGACGCAAGTTACTCTCAACTTGGATAATACCATACGCTACTTAAAACGGTCACTCAATCGAGGCACCAGATAATGGGTTAATCACTTGGAAAACTAATCAGTAGAGGAAATAAAGAGCTTTGACGACTTTTATATTTCTAGTATATATATTATAGATCAGCATCAACGTGCTGACTCAACAGCCGAATCGATATGGCCATGTCCATCTGTCTGTCTGTATGAACAAATCGATCTTAGAGATTTTTGGAGCTGGATGTTCGACAAGTATGGGACATCAGCTCGTTATAATTGCCGGCAGGTCAGATTGCAGATTGGGTGGTGCGATAACTTGTCGAGGTATCTGGCTCAGGGCTGCAAACCCAACAAATTTGCAGGTTCCAACTAAAATTTACCAACGGTTTAGGTTCGGAAATTTGAGGTTCGAGGATTTTGGGCTTTGATTTTGGTTCGAACCTTGGTTCGTTGCACGTCTTACCAAATATATACAAAATTTCAACACAATAGGTATACACCTGATGCATAAATACATTGTACGACATGGGTATGGACTTCCTTTATTGCTAGTGTATAAATCTTCAGACCGATTGATTATGCTTTCTCGTATGCACTTTAATCAGTCTTTTACTCACAAAATTGAGCATCGATTGGTGTTTATTCGCTACAAAACAAAAATGCCCTTGTCTTCTTTTGAAGGTGCCACATTAAATTTGCTGCATGCCCGTCGGTCATATTTAGTTTACATTCGTGACATTCTGATTTATCAGTGCTTACATTGTATGCAAAATTTCGTAAATTTTAAATTTGTCGTCATTGCTTCACACCTTCTCAGTCTTGACCAAAATTTGCAAAATCTGTTTGAAAGCATATAATATTAACAATGGCCGAGTTTAAGGCCGCTAGCATTGAAAACAAAAAATTTTTTCTCACTAAGACCCATTTTTTGACAGATGGTTCCTATGGCAGCTATAAGATATAGTCATCCGATATTGACCAGAATTAGCAAATCTGTTTGAAACCATATCCTATTAATAATGGCCGAGTTGTATGATGCTAGCATTCAAAACAAAAAAGTTTTTCTTACTAAAAGGGCGGTATCCACGGGTCGCCAAAAAATTTCTTGTGAAAAGGCTGATATTCCGCATATTCTTAACAGAGTCTGCTAAGCCTATGTTAATACCACGATAACACAATTTTCTCTGTCGATAAACGTTTCAAAGAAACCGTGCGCTGCTCTGGCGCTGTTAAATATGCCCGCGAACTTATAAACAACAACAACACCTTGCAGGATTATGAATATAACATATTTAATGTGCTATTTTAATATATTTTTATTATTAAAATGAAATTAAATGAAATTAATAATAAATTAGTTGTTATCATTATGACAGTTCGATGTAGTCCCGAGCAGCGGCACTTAATGAACACCTCGCACTTGGCTGCCATGGCAAAGATTTCGTTCATATTGATTGGAAAGTAATTCGCGCATTTTTGGCGATTTGCCTCCGTAAAGTTGGTCAGGTCATGATGATCTTCTGCATGCACTGCTGTAGCATGTGTGACTTGGCGGCAAATATAGCTCCGCTGAACTCGAAAATGGTATTGGGCAGCGGTCCCTGGGTGGTCACATAGCACTTGGCCACGTAGTCGGGGCCCTGTCAGGGAAACGTTAGGAAATGGAATTGATTTATAAAGTTGAAGTTTGGTTCGCCCATTTCTTACCTTGATAAAATTGGCATTGATGTAGGGCACATCCTCATTGCCCGATCCGCTTTTGCTCGGTCACCTTTAGGGGGTCATTTTAGGCTGCACTATCCGCTATACAACCGCTTGATAGGAGGCCAGCAGTTCGCTGTCCACTGAACTGGGAGCGGGCATTTGATTTGTGGCCGTTTTACTGTCGCGATCATTGAGCACCGGCGGCTGTTCAATGATTTTCCTTTTGGTCTGGTAGCTGTGATCGAAGACATAGTTGAGGCGAATCAAATCGAACTGATTGAGGGAACTGGAGTGTGAAGTGTTTGAATGCTGGCCAAATAGATTTTAAGCTTCTCGCTTGTGGTTTGTGGTGACAGGAGACGCCACATGATGTTGCAGACCGTACTCCGGTCCGCCGGTGTTCTCTGGGGGGCTTATCCGCCAAGTCCCGCATTTCGCTCCTCACTTTTATTTATTCGTTTATTAAATTCAGCTTGCCCGCCATAGAAAGTGCCATTAGGCGACGCTTTCTGCAGGAATCTTTTTTTTCATTTTCAATTTGGCCATTCAATTTCGCAGCACAAATTAGAATAAAAACCTATTTTGTTCACGTCACGGCAAAAAAGAGGCGTTAACAGCACTTAAAACACTTAACAGCGCTTGAACAAGACGTAGTGGTAAACGTAAGAATTTCTCGCGATTGGTAGAAACCGAATTTAAAACGGCCACACACAAAAATTCCTTAGCAGTTTTTTTCATATGGAGTTTTTCATTTCGCGGCCGATTTCGTAGCCATGGACAGCGCCCTTAAGACCCATTTTCCGATGGATGGATCTCATGGCAACCATAAGATATAGTCACCCGATGTCGATCAACTTTTTCAAATTAGTCTGAAAGCGTTTAATATTAATAATCACCGACCGTAAGAACGATTTACTTAAAAACAAAAAGTTTTTTCTCACTTAGACTCAATTTCCGACCGATCGGTCCTATGGCAGCTATAAGATATTGTCATCCGACTTTAACCAAAATATGCAAATCTCTTTGAAAGCATAAATTATTAATAATTGCCGATCTTGAGGACGCTGACAGTGAAAACAAAAAAGTTTTTCTCACTAAGACCGATTTTTCGACCGATGCTTCCTATGGCAGCTGTAAGATATAGTCATCCGATCTTGACCAAAATTTGCAAATCTGTTTGAAAGCATAGAATATTAATAATGACCGAATTTAAGACCGCTAACATTGAACACAAAAAAGTTTTTCTCACTAAGACCCATTTTTCGACCGATAGTTCCTATGGCAGCTATAAGATATAGTGATCCGATTCGGTCGGTTCCGACATATTAGCAGCGTGCAGTAAAAAGAAGACTCTGTGCAAAATTTCAGCTCGATAGCTTTAAAACTGAGAGACTAGTTTGCGTAGAAACAGACGGACAGACGGACGGACAAAGCTCAATCGACTCAGCTCGTCGCCCTGATCAAGAATATATATAGTTTATGGGGTCGGAAATGAATATTTCTATGCGTTGCAAACTTCTGGGCAAAATTATAATACCCTTTGCAAGGGTACGTTCTCAAGCAGGTGGAAAGTTGCTTGCAATGGAGCCATATTGTGGAATACACCAGGTTTGTTTGGGAAGACAACTACGTGTACCGATGCGATCAGTCTTAAATTGTACATCGCATACAAAGTATTATTATTTAACTTAAATTGAAGAATTTAACAAATTTTATGGTAGAGCAACAGAAAAGGAGAGAGAGAGACATCGTTAAAAAGGAGGCGCCATTAAAATGAAATGCTTGCAGCAAATAAAAATTGTATGTCTACATGAATTTGGCATCAGACATGCTCAAGCGTTAACTCCAGCTTCAGTCCCCAGTTCCCAGTTGGCAGCCACTCCCAGCCTACCACCTAAACATTAACCCTACTCGAAAACGGAAGCCCCGAACCCTAGGCAACAAGAAGTCAGCCACCCACACACACGCCATCCGACGCCATTCGCCGTGAAGGCCGCCGCAGGCCGCATGCAACAAATAAGCTAAGCCCTCAAGATTGTCTTATCGCATCGAATTAGGTGTCTAACCCTTATTTCAACTGCCAAGCAAACTCTGACATTTTTACGCTTATTCTTCGCTCCGTTCCCCTTGTTATGGCTCGCCTCGTCGAGTTGTTGACATTTTGGAGCATTGTCATTTCGGGCGAACGCTTATCGCTGATTCAGGGCTAAAGCAGCGTCGACAGATGCGTAAAGTGTGCGCCATTCTCCCCTCAAAAAAAAAAAACACTTGGCCCATTAAATATTTATTCAAAATAAAATGTTTAAATTGCCTTGCCTCCCCTCCGCCTCCTCCGATGCTGCTGCTAAGGATGCAACCAAATTGAACAACAATTTGCTGTGCAATTGCGGTTGAAATTTAAAACGAGGCCACTTATCTGGACTGGGGAATTATACGAGTTGTCCATGAACAAGTTTGCTGAAAGCTGCTGGGATACCAAAAACTTGTTGCTGACAATCCAAACTTTAAAAAAGTTTTGATTGAATTGCATACTCACACATGCACAGAGACAGATGCTAACCACTTTGGGTGGGGCGAAGGGACTGAAATGCATTGAAAGAAACTGAAACTTTGTTTTTAGCAAGTGGTCGCACACGCTTTGTCGATGCATTCTAAATGAACCAAACTGGAACTGGGTTGGATATTGTGCAACCAGGTGACATGTGACAGGCTGACAGACAAGTTTACATGGGGATGAGTTAGTTTTCAAATTGAAAATCAAATCATATTGCTTACTTCTTACTTCTAACTGACAAAATGTTAGAATTTTGACTAATAATGGGTCACTTGGGCACAGCTCTAAGTTAAGCCATTCCATTTAGTCGTGGATACGTAGATAAGAACGGTATGTCATGGCTCAAACAGTCGATTGATGCATAGAGCACCATTTGACAATTAAAGCAGAGTTGGACTTTCGACGAAATAATGTGCAGACATTTCGCACACTTTTCAAGAGTATCTGCATACACAGCTTAAGGCTACAGCTAAATAAACTTTGGCGGAATTATAAAGCAAAATATGGATTTCGAGCAAATGCCCGAATTCAGTCGCTTATACATAAATTAAGAACTCGTTAATCGTATTCACTTCCTTTGGCTTTCTGAATCACAATTGTGAAAAACTTCAAGTCTTCAAAGTCTTGGCTATCAGCTACCGAATTCTAACTGGCATAAAGTGCAAGATCAGCTATTGATTTCTGAGGAATCCGTGCATCTTGCCATTGGCTCTGATATATTATATATTAATTAAATTATAATTTATAAAATAATTTAAAATTAAATATCAATTATGACTCAGGATTATTTTTTAATAGATTAATAACTTCGTCATCTAATTCAATAATTTTTTTAGAGTGCAATGAAGTACTTTTTGATATTGATGATATTAGTGGATCTGATGTCACTAAAAGTATGTTAAATAAATCCGCCATTGTGTTTAAGCGAGAATTTTTTCTAGTGTGATTCACACGATAATTACGCATATCCTTGTTGCGTGCTTCAAGAGCTTCCCCTGACATCATTCCAATTGGCAGGGATACTGTTTTTATAATATCTGCCCCGTGCACAAGAATTTTATGTACTGACGATGGCATATAAAACCAAGGGTAGTCCTTTCCAAACAGTTTCGCTGTTTCCCATGCATATTGACGAAAAGATTCTATGTCAACTTCATATCCACATGCCATTGTTCGTAGAATTACGCTGAGTCGTTTAATTTAATCAACACTTACTTAAGATTGGTTGCTGGAAGAATTTTTTGGCTGTATTGCCATTATTGGTATTTCCTGATGTTGCCGTAGGTATATCCACTAAAATTCCCATTTCTTTTCGAAGATCAGTTTGAATTTTTTTATTGGCTTCGCGGACTTGCCACTTTTTAATTGGCAATCTATAAGAAATATGCATTATACACTCAAAACACCGAATCCATGCATGAAGGGTTGATAGTCCGTATTTGTACAAATGATCTTTAGATGGACTACAAGAAAATTTTCCAGATCATTGAAATTTTTGGGACTTGCATTACAAATCCCACAGACTTGTGAGGACGTTTTTGAAATAGAGTTGAATGCCTTTCCATCAATCATTGTTAAATGAAACTTTAGGTTGACTTGGAAATGATCTAACGATGTTGGAAGAATCTCTTGAATTTGATTTTCCACATAAGCGACTTTTTCTCGAATTAGATCTGCGGACTCTTTCTGGAATTTTATTATTATGGGTCTACAAAAGCGAGTGGATGAGGGACGCTCGTTTTGCCACAGAATTCTATTATTCCTACCAAGCAAATAGAAAAAATATGGTCGTCAACTATGCCAACTTCGGTGTCTGAAAATCGCTGACGGTAAGTGGAATGTCCACTACTGCCATCACACCCCCATTTATAAATGGCTTTCAATTCAAAAAAAAAGGTGAAAAGTTCTCCATTTCATTAAAAGCTGCTTCATTTCCTTGAATTATCCTGGAAACAGTGTGGTCAACCAAAGTTTGCAAATTTACTTCAGCTGAAGTTTCCGATATTTGGATGCCGTTTGGATAGCACGCTTTTTTCGCAACTCTTAACATATCGTAGCACGGAAACATTTTTGATCCATGTTCTTTTACGGAGCTCTGCATCAAACGGTATGAATTTTTAGTAAAGTCTCCAGCAACAAAAAGGGATAAAGCTTCCTCTTGGGTAAAATTTCTTGGGTTTGCAGACTCTGTCTTATTTAGCTTTGCAGGGCTTTCTGATAGTAATCGAGAACCACTCCTTTTTCCACAATTATACATGCTCACCCGAGCGGCTACCATTGCCTTCACTATATGAGATACTCTTTGAAGTTGTCGATTGTTTGTGCAATCTGAGAACGATTTAGTCGGACGTCCAGGCTTATTGATTGTGCATGGTTCAATTAGCATTAATAAACCGTTTAACCATTCAGCATTTGATTTTTCAAAATATGCCAGTGATCTGTTACACTTCCTCCACTTCATTGTAAGCTTGGCAGCAAAGTTGTCTAGTTTTTTATTAACTGAAAGGCGCTCCTCTTCCGTACAATTGTTGTTCCCGATTGTCTCAGTGAAAACATAGGTTTTAAGAGCTTCAACTTTTTTTGGTTGCTCTGCTTCCTTGTGCCATATTGCAAAAAGTGCTTTTATAGATGCAGACATTATACCTATAAAATAATCTGTACATGTGAGGGGCAGGCAAGTATTGGCAGCTCATTTTGACACTGGACGATTCACAAAAGACCATTAGTATAAATAAAAAAGAGTTCTGGGCGAATACTTGCGAATATTAAAAGTTATATACTACAAAAGTTTTAGTACGTGAAAAAGATCATTCTATAGGATAGGTTAACTTTAAAGATAGATTTCAGCTAATACACATAAACACTGGACACACACATATTTTTTACATCAAATACATACCAACTATGTGGGTTTGCAACACTATTTTCACCAAAATTATGAAAACTTAACTTTTCACAAGTTCAATCAGCTGGTCCAAAAAAGGCGGGAATAGTAGTGTTAGAGATGTGAAAAAATTTCAACTTCGCGTTCTTACAACTTCGTTAGTATCGATAGGAAAAATATATAAAAATCGATTTTAATGTAGTAGAGATGTTTTATATCGATTCCATAAACAAAATTAGTAAAATTCCACAATTTATTTTTTGACTTATTGTGTGCCAACTTGTATGGCATCGCCCACTGTGCGTTAGGTTGGACGTTATTGAAGGCACCCTCTATGTCGAGAAATGCTACTAAAGAGAATTCTCTTACTTTAAGTGATCTTTCAATCCTTGAGACCAGAGAGTGCAGGGCGGTTTCAGTAGACCTACCCTTGTTGTATGCATTTTCCGTGTGTGCTAGATGAGAGGTATTTATAGTTTGTCTCAGATGTGCGTCTATAAGTCTCTCAAGAGTTTTCAGAAGAAAGAAAGATAGGCTGATTGGCCTTTAATCGCTTGGTTTCACATGTGAAGCTTTGCCAGCTTTCGGTATGAAAACCACTTTTGTTTCTCTCCACTTATTGGGGATGTAATTGACCCTGAGACAGCTTACAAAGATTGTATGCCCAATGGTTTGCTGTAGTTGAGCAGGAAATTTATTATCGGGACCTGGTGACTTAAATGGTTCGAACGAATCGATGCCCAATTTAATCTCGGTCTCGGCTACAATGGTTTTGTTGTATTGCATGGGCAGGTCGGTTGACCTAACCTGAGGTGTTATGTTAAGGGAGCAATCAGGAAAGTGTGTGCTTAGCAGAAGCTTTAGAGATTCTTCGCTCGAGACGGTTCAGGTTCCGTCTGTTTTTTGTAAGAGGCTTGCCAGGATCATTCAGAGCCATGATGCATCAGTAGTAGACTCAATACTACTGCAGTATAGGGCCCAGGAGGAGCGTTTAGCCCTCCTGATATTATTCTTATAAGTGCTTAGCTTTTGTTTATATAATTCCCAAGCGGTTGTTTGGTCGTCATATTTGGCTAAGTTAAATGTATGTCGACATTCCTTTCGGAGCTTATCCAGCTCTGTCGACCACCAAGGTGGTTTAAAGGTGGACTTTATTTTCCTAGGGGGGCAGACCCTATTAAATGAGTCTGTATACGCGATGGTGAGCGTTTCAACAAGCTCATCTATTTGTTTTTCCGTTCTTGGTGTTTGTGGTGAGAATGGTTCAAGTTTCTTAAGCAGAAGTTTGTTGTGTACCTCCCAATTTGCTTCTTTTTTTTTGGTTTTGTATCTTTCTGGGTGATGGATACTTGTGTGTAAATAAGACCTCTATGTAGCGATGGTCAGAGAAGGAGTGCTCTGTCAGCACCTTCCATGACATCAACTGGTCACAGAAGTCTTCTGAGATTAGAGTGATGTCAAAAACCTCTTTTCTATTTTTAATGATAATTGTGGGGTCGTTCCCTTTATTGGCAATGTGCAAGTTCGTCTGCAAAAGGTAATCTTTCGGATGTTGCGCCCACTGGAAATCACCTGAAACTTTGTGCATCGTACCGTGAAGTTATTTGAGGATACTGATGAAATCCAGCCGTTCGCACACTCGGCGAACGTTACAAGCCATCGAAGCCGTGAAACATCGAATCATCATGTCTTGTGAGATGAATATCAGAAAGAACAGCAAGGATAGCATGTCGCGCAGCATAAAACGTGAGCGGTCACTTGCTCACAACAGCATTGAAAATCGATAGCATTGCGTCGCCAGTGCGTGAACAAGACGAATTATGTTTACTGACGTGAAAATGTTCATCATAGTGGGGAATCGTTCAATAAACAGAATGAAAGAGTGTATGCTGTGTCATCAAAACAAGCCTCCAAGCTCATTCCGAGAGTTCAGAGAGGTCTCCAAACGGCTTATGTGATCTCTTGAAGGAGTCAAAACTTTGGCGAAAGTGTATTGTATGGACTTATACACTACTAAACAGACTCGACAACCCTGGTGGACGGAAGAAATTTCTTAGGCAAGCGAACGCGAATTATTTAAATAATAAAGAAAAGCCTATAAGAGTTTGGCCTGCAAGCAGAAATTTGACGCAGAAGGGCTGGCCGACACGGGAGAGTTGGAGCTCTGAGCGGAGCGCCGGTGAAGCGTTGATTATCCAAAGCTGCAGAGTGAGTGGCACAACAAAACAAATGCGAATCAGCTGAGACGTTTTTAAAAATGAAGAAAATGCAAAGAACACCCCCAACCACACCAGCTAGCGCGTCCCTAGTTTTATCCTGCGAAACGATTCAGTCGTCCGCAGGAGCAAAGCGTCTTCTAAAAGACACATCTCCGGATGTACGAGAAGATGTCACAAACGGTAATGTTGGCAGCATGCAGCTCACCGATTTGATGGTCGTTTTTTCATCCCTGCTGGACGATAAGTTCAGAAACGTTGCTACCAAGGAAGACATTTTGGACGTAAGGGCTAATATGACAGATATGGCATCAAAGGTGGAGCAGCTAACAGCACAGAAATTTTGCACTCAAAATGGAAGTTCAGGAGCTAAGACAGCAGCATGAAAACGAAGACATACGGCTACTAAGAGTTAGAGGTCTGGACATGCATAAATACCTGATGGAGGCTGTGAAAATGGTAATGGCGCAAAATTTACAAATAAAGTGTGGATTTTCCATCGAGTCGGCCAGGAAACTTAGGGAGATTGGCGGAAAAATGACGGTACTTGCTGAATTTGGATCAACGGCTACTGTACATGCGGTGCTAAAGCAAACCAACCTATTAAAAGGGACCCGAATTTTAATAAATAAGGATCTCAACAGTAAGCGAATGATGAGGGAAAATGCAATGCTTACATTGCGTTCAGAAATTATGGCAGCCTATTGAAACAAAAAAGTGTTTGTACGTGATGACCAGTTATCCATTAAGTATAAATTGTTTTATTGAAAGTGACAGGATGAGCTTGTTCAGAATGGTCAATCAGCAGAACCAACTCTCAAAGCTCTTCTCGGGAGCGATAGGAATATCGACACCAATTATGGTAGGCTTATCAGCAGGATGAAAGCCAAAGGGGCATCCAATGGAGGAACTTTCCAACGTTCCAATGAAAATTGTAATTTTTAGGAATAAGGCCGTCAGTCATATTAATACCCAACAAAATAGCATAATAGATTTAAAAATTTTGTCATATAATATAGCAGGATTAGCAAACAGCGCATACACAGTCCTCTTTTTAAACTTGTAAACGACCACGATATTTTCACGTTTTATGAAACATTTATAGACAAAAATGAAGCTGCATACGAAACCTATTTTGCCGACTACAAGTTGCATTGGCAAATTGCTACGCGTCGTGGTCGAGCCTCAGGAGGATGTCTGTATGGGATCCAGAAAACAATTTATCGCGATTTAGATATGGACTTTATTACGTCCAAAACCGTTTAGCGAGTACTACACAGAGAAAAAAAGGTCTACACGAAAATGTAGGATTTTCAACTCATAACGTTTGTGTAGCTTTTCGCGTTAAGCTAACGTGGCGTGTAGAAAAGCTACACGCCACGTGTTGAAATGAGAATGCTAAAGGCGGCGTGCAGAAAAGCTACACAAACGTTATGGGCTGAAAATCCAACATTTTCGTGTAGATTTGGCATAGAAGGAATCATTTCCGACCCTATAAAGTATATATATGCTTGATCAGCATCAACAGCCGAGTCGATATAACCATGTCCGTCCATCCGTCTGTCCGTTTGTCTGTCGGTCCGTATGAACGAAGAGATCTCAGAGATGGTAGGAGATAGAGGCTTGACATGTATGGGACATATACTTCTTATACTTGCAGGCAGATCAAGTTTGTTTTCAATTTTTGCCGCGCCACCTCCCGCCCTTGCAATTTGGAAAAAAAGTGCGTGTCATGGGACGCCCGGTACGAGCACAGCCCTTTCTGATTGTAAATTTAACTGTTAACTCAGTGTTAAGTCACTGTCAAGTCACTGTCAAGTCCCAGTCAAGTCACTTTCAAGTCACTGTCAAATCACTGTGAAGGGACAGTCAAGTCACTGTCAAGTTACTGACAAGTCACTGTCAAAGCACTGTCAAGTCACTGTCAAGTCACTGTCAAGTCACTGTCAAGTTACTGTCAAGTCACTGTCAAGTCAGTGACAAGTCACTGTCATGTCACTGTCAAGTCACTGTCAAGTCACTGTCAAGTCACTGTCGAGCCACTGTCAAGTCACTGTCAAGTCACTGTCACGTCACTGTCAAGTCACTGTCAAGTCACTGTCAAGTCACTGTCAAGTCACTGTCAAGTCACTGTCAAGTCACTGTCAAGTCACTGTCAAGTCACTGTCAAGTCACTGTCAAGTCCCAGTCAAGTCACTTTCAAGTCACTGTCAAATCACTGTGAAGGGACAGTCAAGTCACTGTCAAGTTACTGTCAAGTCACTGTCAAGTCAGTGACAAGTCACTGTCATGTCACTGTCAAGTCACTGTCAAGTCACTGTCAAGTCACTGTCGAGCCACTGTCAAGTCACTGTCAAGTCACTGTCACGTCACTGTCAAGTCACTGTCAAGTCACTGTCAAGTCACTGTCAAGTCACTGTCAAGTCACTGTCAAGTCACTGTCAAGTCACTGTCAAGTCACTGTCAAGTCACTGTCAAGTCATTGTCAAGTCACTGTCAAATCACTGTCAAGTCACTGTCAATTCACTGTCAAGTCACTGTCAAGTCACTGTCAAGTCACATTCAAGTTACTGTCAAATCACTTTCAAGTCACTGTCTCAACATAATTTGTCGCTCTGAATTCACAACTTGACCTCATTGCAGCCTCACTTCCCCCCACTTCCAACCCATTTTCCCCACACACCATCCCACTCCACACACAACAAACCTGTCGCTCAGACAAAATTGTTCTAGTTTTAGTTCCCCAGCCGAACGTCCGTAAAAGAACTTCGCTCTACAACGCCGTATCTCCCACAGTATTGTAGATAGTGATCGCGGATCGTCGCACCTAGTAGAGATATTTAGTAATCAAGATTATTTATTGATTTGCCGAAGGAATGATAAAGATCGGATGAACGATACTCAAGTTAAGACCAAAAGAAAGTACGCAGCCGCTGCGCTGTTTTCAGTCGGGCTTTAACGACTTTCTTACTTGTTTGTTTTGAAGTTTGCGCCAAGGCTTACACCATATTATACAATCATGGTTTGATTGTGGTATCAAAGTTGCGTTTATTGATATCTGGGGACACTTTTTTTACACTTTTGCTCATGGATCTTTGTGCACTCTTCCATGTGAGCTTGGTGCCTTGCCAAAAGTTTTGTTGCGTTAATTGGGCATGCTAAGAAAATCCAATTTCAATTTTCATAATCCGCCAAAGTTCATATGGAAAGTCAAATGTCTACATAGAGAAAAGTAGCGAGAATGCTGCCCTATTGCTCATTCACTCATTTTGCCAAACGGAAGCAGTCAGGAAAATTGCAGAGCAGTTTTCAGTCGGAAACCAAATAAATGTTAAGAAATTATATATTGCGCTCACTTTTATTAAGCCTTTTTTGAAGCTTTGTCACCAAAGTGTTGTTAGTTTAAGCCCCTGGCAATTTTTCCGAAAACAAATACCACTCGTATGACAAAATGTTCTGAGCACGTAGACCATTAAACACGTTCAACTTTATGTAACTAATGTCTGATTTAACATTTAATTAATGATCTTCTTAATACTTTTACAAGTCAGAGTCGAACTTTATCTACAAAGTGTAAAAAGTTGTTATCAAAATAGGTTCGCATAATTCCCATTCTGGAAAGGAATTTGACTTTTGCCTTTTACGCACAGAAACGGGTAAGAAATTGTGGAAAAAGTAGCAATTTCCTTGATTGACGCTCATCAGCGGTGCATACCTAGATGGCTGGAACAGCAGCTCCCTTAACTTTAACTTGGGCAAACATTTCCGGCGCCATTTCGCTACTTGTGCTACTTTGTTGTTGTTGTTGTAGTTGTTAGACTTTTATAAAATATACTTTCTTTATTTTTTTTTTTTTTTTGTTTTGAGTGACTTGGCTGCTTTTGTTTTACTTTTTACTTCGTTTTGCTTTTGCTACATTTTTGTCTTAAATGATTGCCATAAAAAATAAGTGCACATTATTGTAAGAGAAAGAAGGCAGCCGGCAGGATTGGGTGGGAGTGGGGGGGGGGGGGGGGGCAGGGCACTTTACAGTTATCCATACGCGTAGTGTAACAAATGATTTTCACAGCATTTTTTCTTTCTTTTAGAGCCACAGAGCGACGTGGCTCAAGGCAGATGACGTAGAAGCGAAACTCTTAAGTGATTTACATGGCTTACTTTGCGGAAATGCAATAAAAACGACAGCGACGACCCACCACAATACACCAAAAGTTGTGTTTTTTTTTTTGTTTTATGGCAACAGGGTGGGGCACAAGCACAAACACAAGCAGATGGATAAAGTATTTTTGGCAACACTCGCTGTCAGATATTTTGGGGTTCTCTCTGTTGCTTTTTATCGTAATTTAATATTCATTCGTTTGATTCTATTCTTAAATGTGACCTTTGTTACACTTGTTGAGGGCCCGGAGAAGGGGTATGCTGCAAGTCATTCAATAGAAAACAGGGTGGCCAGTTTTTATGCCTGCTTGCCTGCCTGTCGTTGGCTGGTGTGCATCAATAATTTCTAAGCAAGTTTTAGGTAAAAGACAGCGATCAGTATGCTGCACTAGCGCTGATTTCCCTAGACCAGCGGTGGGCACGCCCTTAATCCCATTGCTTCGAAGTATATACTTCAAAAACTGGCTTCACTCAGACGTATAAGAAATTGTATAGCAATTTTTTGATCAATTCGGATGACTAATTGTGAATCTACTAGTCTATCAGCTTTACAGTATGAAGTGAAGGCTTCTTTCGACACTGACTTATAAAACACCCGAGAGATTGATCAAATTAATTTTAGTCTACAAAAATATTCAGTCAAATATTTCGTCTTGTGCAACTTATTCTTCTTAGTTAAAGAGCCGCTCGTACAACGTCACTCAGCAGAAGTATCCGCACATTCGCCGTATCCCTAACTAAATAACACAATCGCGTTACTTGTTAGAAACTGATTTTTATTAAGGTTCGGTTGTGGGTTTTTATAGTTTAAGCTTATACATGAGACAACTGTCGCTGTACAGCTAGATCTACCGGTACAACCTGTAAAGGAATCTGATATCAAATTTGAAGAACACTTTAAGTAAACAACACGAAGAGATGATTCGATATAGATATTTAGTATCACTTCCTTTTCGCAATCCAGATCACATCACCCTAGGACCTAGGTCATTCAAGATCCATTGCTCTTTCACAATTCCTAAAAAATGAAAGTCGATTAAAAAGAGATGAACAGTTGAAAGCTCAGTACGACTCGGTGCTTCAAGAATATTTGGACCTTGGTCATATGCGAAATGTGTCCCCTAATACACTGCTCGCCACTTGAATAGGACACCCTGTATGCTCTCTTTAAAACTGCTCGTAACTCGAAAACGAAATGGTAGAATAACGATATTTTTTGCATATTATCTTTGTGCAAGCATTCTTCGCTCTTTCTGGTATATTCCAAGTTTTGGAATAGAACCGTTATAAAGTTGTTTGCACTTTATGTGAGCATTCGCAAAAATTCAATGGAATTTTTGCGCCACTTGAATAGAACATGCATTTTATTTGGTCGGTATCGTTGACACGTGCACACAAATTTTGGTTTACTTAAACTTTTTGCTTTAATTGAAGTGTATATAAACTTAAAAAAAATTAAAATGGGGCGTGGCACTTCATTATCTGAGTCGGAGAAAGGAAAAATCCAAGCTTACAAGGATTCTGGCCTTTCTATTGCAAAAAAAGGCAAAAAAAGTCGACAGGAGCCGTCACGCCATAACAAATTTTTCCAAATAATGAGGCTAAGTATGGTAAAAACATGAAGGGCCGCACCCACAGTGTGCTTACCATCGCGGACAAGCGACTTATATTAAGAAAGCTTCCAATTCGCACGACTCTTTGGCCAAGATAAAGGAAAAATGCAACGTTAAAGCAAGTTTGACATCCATGCGTCGTGTTATTAATAATGCTACACAGCTGAAGAGACTAAAAATCAAGAAGAAGCCACCTCCTAACCCGGCTCGGAAGTTACAACGCCTTGATTTCGCGCGCGCACATGTCACCTGGACATGTCGGAGGGGCAACGTGTTGTCTTTTCGGACGAAAAAAAGTTTAATTTGGAGGGCCCCGATGGCTACAGCTACTATTTTCATGATCTTCGAAAAGAACCACACCATCTTGATAAGTTGCACAGCAGTGCTGGATGCTGGAGGTATTATGGTATGGGGGGGCCATTTCCTATTATGGCACCTGTGAGCTTAAATTTATTCCAACCACCATGAATGCGTTGTGTTATAATGGTATATTGAAAGAGGCCTTTCCACACTTCCAAACTCTTTTTGCAAATCTAAAATGGATTTATCAACATGATAATGCCCCTCCCTATACATACGTCCCGGATTGTTAAATCGTATATAGCGAGCCAAAACGTGGAGTTATTAAACTGGCCACCCTATTCACCGGACTTGAATATCATTGAGAATGTGTGGGGATGGCTAACACGTGAAGTATATGGATCAGGTCAGCAATATTCGAGCGTTCCCGAACTAATTGCAGCTATCAAATTAGCATGGGGCTCGATATCGTTGAATTATTTGGGAAAATTGTATGCATCCCTTCCAGACCGAATGTGTGAGGTTTTGGAGAAAAAAGGAGGCTCAAACTTTTTTTGGTTTAAAAACATGTTAGGAATTTCTTATTTAAGTAATATTGTTGTATTTGAAAAGGATTGAAATATTCTTAAATGGTTTTTAGATAAAGTGTCCTATTCAAGTGGTGCAAAATGAAGACTCCAAAATTTGTTACTTATTGGTTAACAATGTTTTTTGTATACTTACAACTTTTGAATAATTTTGTAATTTTCGTCTAATTACTACATTTAAATAAACTTTATAAGAAAACAAAAATTGTTTTACCAGATGGCTTGGTTTGGCAGCAATTAACTATAGAAAATCGACTTTAGAGGTGTCCTATTCAAGTGGCGAGCAGTGTATATCGAGCGAGCCAGCAATTTGGGTTTTACATGTAATTCATCTCTTAGATGGAAAGACCTTATAATCAGAGCCACAGGCAAGATGTACGGAATCCTCAGAAACCAATATCTGATAATGAACATTCTGCCAGTTAAAATTCGGTTGTTGATAGCCAAGACTTTGCTTACCTCTGTTCTTTTTTATGGAGTTGAAGTTTTTAACAATTAATTAACAAGTTAGCATTTAATAATATAGCACGTTATATATATAATCGAAAACGAACTGACAGTATATCCGATGTTTCAATAAAGATATTTAATTTACCCCTGCAGTCGTGGATGGACGTTAGAAGTCTAGTTCTTTTACATAAATAAGTTTGGACTCATGAACCTTCATATGTACCTGTACCAGAAACTTAATTTCAGTATGTCAAGAAGAACGAACAATATTATATGTTAAAAAGTTAGGCTTGCATTATCAGTAAAGCATTTCTTTATCTATGCTGTTCGCTGTTGGAACCGATTAACCCACGAAATTAAGACTTTAGAATTAAATTAGAATCGCACCTACGAACCACAAAAAAATCAAAACTTAAAGTAAATAAATAAATAAAATATTTTTAGCTATTTATCAATGTTAAATGTATTGATATGTTCCTACCCGGCATGTAAGATCAGCACGCCTTCCTCTGGTACGGTGGTAGCCCGGCTGAAGCTCGCCGTATTTGGTGGGGTTCTTTCTTTGAAGGGCTAATCTCATCCAGAAACATATTCAATAATGTAGAATCGTGTCAATTCCTTAAACAAACAAAAATGGATAGAATAAAGAAACAGATGGGCTATGTAAAGAACATGGAAAAAGTCCGTAAAAAAAAAGAAAGAAAAATTGTCGATGTTGTCCACAAGCTGACCCCACATTCACTGAGACACTCCGCTCCACAAGCATACTTCCCTTCATACATACACTCATACAATCTTCATACATACTCTTTCATAACTGCTACATTCACTACATATTGCCAACTTTCAAGCGCTTACCCCAGTCAACCAGTATGGTGTTCTGACAGCTAGGCCTTTTGCCCACCCCTACTCACTCTGCCAAGGCATTGTGACCATGGGCCATGATTGGCCTTCACTTCATGACCCCCTTTCTTCAGTCCGTTGTTCGTATAAATGTCCATGAGACCACCTACAGTCACAGTCATACTTTTATGAAGGATACTTACCATCATCGACTTCTATTAACATACCCACCCCAATTTGTTGTTATTTACCAACTCTTGTTTTTCACTTGGAGAATTATTCAATATACAATGCTTTTATTATTCAAAGACTTCATCTTCTCAACCTAACAAATATACCATATATATATTTATAAAAAAATTTAACCTACAAGAAAAGATTCCATTAAAAAAGGAAAAGAAAAGGGGATATTAAAGGAGGGAATTAAGGGGGGAATTAAATTAAAAATTAAATTTTATATACGGAATTAAAAGTACTAATAAAAATAAATAATGAAAGTAAAAAAAGGTCAGATTTGGTTATCAGAAATATTTTGGCATTTTTTCTTTCCTTTTTTTTTTTTTAAAAAATGCATTTATTATTAACATTAGTTTTTTGGTACCTTTTTCTGGCTCCTTAACCTAATTTAACGCTTATACATTTTGGTCCTGCTTTAGTTATCTTCTATATTGATATTCGTGCACCTGTAGTCCGTACCTCCATGCAGGTGCGAGAATGCTTTTATAATTGAGTACCTTGTTCTTTAGAGACAGTTTGCTCCTGGCATTCAGCAGCCAGCTCATCTTTTGTGCCTTGAGCTGTATGGATTTGACGAGACAGCTTATGTGCGACTTGAAGGTAAGCCTTTGGTCAAGAAAAACTTCCAGGTATCGGTATCCTGCAAGGTGATCCAACAGCTCTCCTTGGAGAAAAACTCCTGGGCAATCGTCTTTTCTCAGCGTGTAGGTAACACTGGCACACTTTGAAAGGTTTAGTTTTATATTCCAATTGGAGCACCAATTTCCGATTCTTACTAGATACTCTTGCATGGTGTCAGTAGCGGAATATATGCAGGGATCCCTTGCCTGCAAAGGTGGCGATCATGAAATCGTTTCTGTCAACGATTTGGGGATTTTGGTTAGATGGCATATCGTGAGTGAAAAGGGTGTAGAGCGTTGGGCCTAGGACACTTCCTTGTGGGACACCAGCGCTGATTAGCTTTGTCTCTGAAGCTTCTCCCTCTTGGACAACCGCGAAGGTCCTTCCAGACAGAAAGCTCTAAACAAGCAGGTACAATTGAGGTGAGACCATCATGACAAACTCTGTCGAAGGCCTGTTTCACATCAAGAAACACAGCAACTGTATACTTCTTTTATTTCAAATCCTTCCAGTAGGAAGTTTACAACTCTATTGAGCTGCTCCGGCGTTTCATGATTCCTTAGAAAACCGAACTGGAAGGGTGGAATTGCTTTTTGAATCCTATCGTCCAGCACCTTTAAAAAATGTTGGACAAGGAGGGTCTGCGCTAGTTTGGGACTTTCCAGGCTTGTGGATCATAATGATCTGAGCTTTTTTCCATGGCTGTGGAAAATTATCGAATTCTCAGTATGGCGTTATATAACAGCATCATATAAAGCAGCGCCTTGCTTGGCAGAATCTTTGAAGTCCTGTTATCAAGCAAATCCTCACCAGGGGCATTGGAGTTTTTCAGGTCTTTGACTATTTCTGTGACTTTCTGGAATGTCACAGGAGCCGTCGGGAGCTAAAGTTGCAAAGATACTTCCTAGTACTTTGGCTGTGTTCAGGGGATTCTGCCCATTCTATTGCTGTTCTTGCCCACGACCCAGCTGGCATCAAAAGAGCAAAACTTGGGTTTTTCTTTCCGAAATGGTATCTGACAGATACTTTTGCGCTGAAGGCGTTGGTATCTTGGCATGCTCACTAAAATGTTTGTGAATTCGAGATTGATAAAAATTTGTGGCTGGTGTTTTTTTTTTTTTTTTTTTTATATGTTGTTTAGAGCTTCTTAACGCTTACCTGTTAGTTGATGTTGGCGTCAGCATGCTTCCCCAGGCTATCCACTCGGTTTTATTAAATCGCGGATACACATCACACACAACAAAAAAACTTTGCTTTACAGCAACGGAGCAGCCAAATGTATCATTTTTTCTTGTATGCGTACAGAGAACGCTCAACTCAACCAAAAATCCAAAAAAAAAAAATCAAACGAACTATTCCTAGTGCAAAACTATCCCCCTCCCTCTTCTGGACCCATCAAGCTCAGCTCGAAGAAAGTGTGCCGAAGTCGCTCTCGTTCGTCTCAGCCTCCCTCGCCGCGGTCTGTAAAACTCAGTTATGTATTGAATGTTTAGATTTAAGATAATACTAAAGTAGAATCATTAATGTTTCGATTCTAAGTTTAATAACTTTTGTGACTTGCGCTTTAAATTATAAGTATAATGTACTTGTAGCGTTAGGATGATTAGCAAATAAAGAAATAAAGAAGCTATCATAACCAAACTTTGAAACTTAAGAGCATTTAGTTCAACAGTGAACTAAACAAGAAAGAAAGTCGGTCAAGCCCGACTATAACATACTCTGTACCTATAGCGTCGCAGCTCGCATTTGCTCACGAGTTATACTCGCTCATCTCTAAGTTTCACTCTCTCTTTCTCTCTTTCTCTCTCTCTCACTAAGATTGCCGTTCAATAGAATGCTATGGTGATGGGTGGGGGGTGGTGGGTGTTTACTGGCCGTTTTTTGCTCATAACTTGAGTATCGTTCATCCGATCTTTATCATTCCTTCAGCAAATAAATAATTTTGTTTACAAGGTATCTCTAGAAGGTACGAACGATCTGTCTTCAAAACTGTAGGAGATATGACGTTTTTTCCAAATTGCGGGGGCGGGAGGGAGCGTGGCAAAAATTGAAAATAAACTTGATCTGCCTGCAAGTATAAGAAATATATGTCCCATACATGTCAAACCTCTATCTCTTACCTTATATACATAATCCCATGGCGAAAGATTGTTCGTTGTGTGTGTTGATGTGCTGTGAATTTAAAACTTAGTTTTGTTGGATGGTGTGGGATGCATTGAGCTTTTTGGCTTCTATTATTAATTTGTAAAAGAGCTTCGGCTTAATACTTTATTGCCACACATGGTTAATTCTGTTCTATCAATATGAGTTAACCCTAAATTTGCATTCTTAGGCTTCTTAGGATGGGCAACATCATTTACTCACTTGCACAAGAAAAGTTTTTGGGGTCATACATTTGACTTGCATTAATTTAGATTTTAGAGTTTCATTGTTGTTAACCAATTTGTAGGTATGACATAACTTTATTGTTCCCCTTTTTAGGCGTACTCTCACTGATCTTTTCACGCACAAAACTGTGACTTTTAAACGCTTTGCTTGTAGATTTCTGCTGGATAATTTTTAGGCCAAAACTATACACATGCTTGGGTTAAACTCGCTTGCCTCTTAATAAGAAGAATTTCTTTTACCTTATGCATATAGATACTTAAAAGGAAGCAACTAAATAAAATTTGTATTATCCATATATATAACCTTAGGTCGCAGCAATCGTAGCTACAGCACTCAGTTGCCTGTCAAATACATTCGATTCCTGGCCTTAGCATCATTTCGTTCATCAGGTCACTTTCGTTTCAAAACCTGGAATATAGGCATAAATTTACAGTTGGTCCCCAAGCTGTAGAACCAAATACTTTAAATACACTCAATTGTGGCCGAAGTTCCTCCAAATTTGTTAAACAACCAAAGCAAATACACAGAATCTCCATCCATCTAAAAGAAAAATGGTGGAGTTCAATTTCGATATCAAACCGCTGTTCCCGCAGCCCATTATACGCGTACAGGCGCACCATCTGCTGCCCCGTGGTCGTTCACCTTTGAGCGAGGCCAGCACCAAATTGGCCGCCATTGTCGATCACATGGGTCAGTTGTCCGCTGTGGCGCAGGGACTGCTTCAGCCGGTGACAAGTGCCAAGCGTATGGTGAACAATCATATCATTTATCTGCTGGCGGACACCCTGAGCGGCTGTGTCACTGGGTTGCTGAAGGTCGGCACCAAGGATCTGTATTTGTACGACGAGCGCGGCGAGCGCCGCAAGCTGGAGGCAACGCCCGCCATTCTCGACTTTTATGTGCACGAGTCGCGCCAGCGCAACGGCCAGGGCAAGCGGCTGTTCGATGCGATGCTGGCCAAACAGCGCTGGACGCCGCAAAAGTGTTCCGTGGATCGACCCTCCGAGAAGCTATTGGCCTTTTTGAGCAAACACTATGACCTGTCGCGCACCATACCGCAGGCCAACAATTTTGTGCTCTACGAGGGTTTCTTTGGCGATGGCAACAACTCGAACCCGACGGGAACTCAGCTGAAGCGCAATTCCGCCAGCCATGGCAATCGCGCATACTATGGCTCGGCCACATATCTGGGCCATCAGACGCAACTTGCACCATTGGGACGCTATGGGGCACAGCGCCCGGTGAGCAGCATGGCTGAAATTATGCGCTCCAACAACGGACGCTGTTCAAGTAGACGCGATGCCAGTCGTTTTTAAATAAGTTTATCGCTTGAGATAACCCATGAATTTGTGTTCTATATTTTCATAAATTTATTCACTCATTTTCCAAATTAAAATTTTAATTAAATTGTCGACGTTTTGAATTGATTTGTGATTTGCCCCCCCAAAAAGTAGGCAACACAAAATGGGGGTAAGAAATATTATTACGCATTCGACACGTGAAACAAATTAATATTTCTAGGAAATAACTAATAATAATGAAATCAAATTTAAGCCTAGAAATATATAAAAAAAAGTAGAGGATAGCTAACTTCGGCTGAACCGAAGTTAATATACCCTAGCTGCTTGAAGGCGCCACTACTTGACAGTTTGTTATATGACAACTATACGATATATTCAGCCTTTTTGGACAAAACTCCCCAAAATTGTGTGGAAACTGAAAATATTCACAACTGGGAGGTATAAAGACGCTACCATTGAAATCAAAAAAGTTTTTCTAACTAAAACTACCTTTTCGACCGATCGTTTCTATGGCAGCTATATGCTATAGTCAACCGATTTGGATGAAACTTGGTAGAATTGTGTGGTAGCATATAAAATTTATTAGTAACAAGTTTGGGAGCGATTGCAGTGAAAACAAAAAAGTTTTCCTACTAAGACTTTTTGTCAGACCAAACTTTTGTATGGCAGCTATGCTATATAGTTGGCCGATTTTCATAAAACTTGGTGGAATTATGTAAAAGCACGGAAAACTTAGAAACACGAGGTTTGGGCACGTTTGCATTGAAGACAACAAAGTTTTTCTAACTAAAACTACTTTTTCGACCGATCGTTTCTATGGCAGCTATATGATATAGTCATCCGACTCGGCCGATTCCGACAAATGTGCAGCGTATTTAAACCAAAAGGCAACGTGCAAATTTTGGTTAAGGTAGCTTTAAAACTAACGGAGGAGATAGCATAGAAACTGACGGACAGACAGACGGACATGGCTTTATTAAGAATATATATACTTTATGTGGTCGGAGATGCTTCTTTCCAGGCGTTTCAAACATCTGGACTATTTCTGCCCTCTGCAAGGGTATACAGATTCGAGGCTGTTACCAGACGCTTAAGCCAAATGAATTTCGGATAATGTACTGTAAAACTGCATACTTGAAATACACTAAAACTACATACCCCAAATGGATCAAACACTCGTTTGTTTTTAAGTCAATGTCGAAAGAAGCCTTTACTTCATACTGAGAGAGCAGATAGACTAGTATATTTACATTCAGTCAACCGAATTGAACAAAAATATTCTTACAATAAATTCTTACAATTTACAAAAATTAGTTCAAATTTCAGCACAGTCCATTCGAGATATTCCGCCCATAGAAATGGCACCGCCTGGGTCTCCGGCAGCCACAGATACCAGCAATTTCAGTTGGAGCGACAGCACCAATAGTTTTTCATATTACGCAGGATTTGGCTTGTATAGCGTCCCTTATAATGGTGGGGCAAAGCTGCCCGAGGGCTGGGAGGAATGTATATTGGATTACAAAAATGAAGTCTTCTTCTACAATACGCACACGCGTAAGAGGTACCATCAATATCCACTCAGTGTCTATCCAACTGCGGATCGTAAGGATAAAGATGAATTGATTTATCCCTGGACTCAATTCCGTTGCAGTTACATACTAGCATAGGAAGCACTACGATGTGGACTATCCCCGCTCATGCCGCCTACCTAATAATATGATGGTCAACTTGACTAAGGCGCAGGTCTACCAGAGAATTCTGGATGCGCGTAACATGATTGTGAGCGGTGAATGCAGATTCGGAGAAATGGCACGGGCCACGGTTTGGTGATCTGGGCATTTTCAATCT
>JBAMBO010002601.1:0-34073 GCA_037044535.1 Lordiphosa magnipectinata | reverse complement strand
TATTGCCTCAGGATTCGCTCAATTGTTGCCCGCGAAAACCACTTCTTTTTTTGTTCCGTGCGAATGCGTTGGTTTTTTGCATCTATCTTGAAAACGAAACATTTCCCAAAATCAGCCTTAGCACCAATAATATGGCCAATTAAGAGTTATAAGTAAAGCCTATTTTCAAAATAAAAATCCGATTTATTTTGACTTTTTATACACTTGAAAAGTGTATTATAATTTTGCCCAGGAGTTTGCAACGCATAGAAGGTATCGTCTCCGACCTCATAAAGTGTATATATTCTTGATCAGCATGACGAGCTGAGTCTATTGAGCTTTGTCCGTCCGTATGTTTTGAAGCCATCGAGCTGAAATTTGGCACAGAACCTTCCTTTTACTGCACGCTGCTAATATGTCGGAACCGACCGGATCGGATGACTACTTCTTGTAGCTGCATGTTCGGTCGGAAAATGTGTTTTAGTGAGAAAAACTTTTTTGTTTTCAATATTAGCGCTCTTAATGTTTTTAAGCTGATCTGCAAAGTTTGGTCGAAATCGCTAACCGTTGAAGCGAAGTTTTTCAAGTGTATTAAAACTTCGGCAAACGAAGTTAGCTTTGCTTTCTCGTTTTTTACTTTAAATATGTACGACGGTCCCGTTTGACATCATGGAAATGCCCATATGTATTATACACTTTATTAAACACTGTCCTTACGACCTCGACTTTTCCCGACATGTTCCCTATTTCTAAACGCAATGCTGAATACAGGCCTATATCCAATTTGCCCTTTCTTATTAAAAGCTTTTGAGCAAATAATGGCTTAACATCTGCAGGACTTTGACTTTACAATGGGCTCGAACCCCCGGACCGAACCTTCTGCAGAGTTTTATAGGTTTGCAGCCGTGTTTGAAACACTTCGGTTAGCGTTAAAATCGCAGAGATAAAGTTAGAGATAAGTGTCATCTTCTGAACGCGGAATCAAGGATCCAAAAAACAAAGCTTATTGCGGGTGACATTTTTATACCCTTGCAAAGGGTATTATAATTTTGCCCAGAAGCTTGCAACGCATAGATATATGCATTTCCGACCCCATAAACTATATATATTCTTGATCAGGGCGACGAGCTGAGTCGGTTGAACTTTGTCCCTCCGTCTGTCTGTCCGCCTGTCTGTTTCTACAAAGTAGTCTCTCAGTTTTAAAGGTATCGAGTAACTGAAACTTTGCACAGAGTCTTCTTTTTACTCCTTGCTGCTAATATGTCGGAACCGACCGGATCGGATGACTATATCTTATAGCTTCCATAGGAACCATCGGTCGAAAATGGGTTTTAGTGAGAAAAACTTTTTTGTTTTCAATGTTAACGTCCCTAAATTCAGTCATTATCAATATTATATAATTTCATACAGATTTGTAAATTTTGGTCAAAATCGGATGACTATATCTTATAGCTGCCATAGGAAATATCGGTCGAAAAATGAGTCATAGAGAGAAAAACTTTTTTGTTTTCAATGTGAGCGTCCCCAAACTCGGCCATTACTAATATTATATGCTATCACACAGATTTGCAAATTTTGGTCAAAATCGGATCTGACAGCTGCCATAGAAAATAAGAGTTAGGAAGAAAAACTTTTATGTTTTCAATTTTATCGATCTTAAATTCGGCGATTGTTAATGTTATATGTTTTCACACAGATTCAGTAATTTTAGTCAAAGTCAGACAATCTGAAAATGATTGATTTTCTTAAACTCTGATATTTCAAAAACAGCATTTGCAAGGGTATAAAAACTTCGGCACAGACGAAGTTAGATTGGCCTTCTCTTCTTACACTTTTGGACTACAGCAAAACATTCGACACTGCAAAGTTTAAGACCCTTTACAAACTCTCTCCAACTATATTAAAAATACTTAAAACATATTTATCAGACATACGGCTAGCAGTAGTGTCGTGCATATCCACATCAAAGATTCTACACATTAAGCAAGGTATGCCTCAGGGTTCTGTGTTAGGTCCTTTTCTGTTTTCTATTTATATAAATGAGCTTCCTAATAATCTGTCAAATTGTGATGTCCATATGTAATACTTATTATGTATGCTGATGATGCTAGTGGGCCGTTACGAGAGGTAAATGTTTGTGTCAGTGTATGTAACAATAAATTAGATGCAATAAGCATCTGGGCCACTGCAGTATAAGCTAGAATATTCTTTCTAAAATCTAGAAAATGATTTTCTAAATTTAAGAAAATTTTTTTTTGTTTTCTTAATTTTTGAAAGAATTATGATTTTCAGAAAAAAATGTCTTGTTCTTAGAAATACAATTTTTTATTTTTTATCTGCCCCGAAACCTCAAACTGACTGTTGCAAACACTTTCCTACTGGAACTATTTTTAAATGTAGTTAGGATTAGTTATCTCGAAGAGACTATAAGAGATAGAGTCACAATTTTTTGCATGTAGGTGTATATGGGTATTTCCATGATGTCGAACGCGACAGTCGTACGCATTTAAAGTAGAATAGAAGTCAAATTAAAATATATTTTTTTTCTTTTGATATACTATTAACATTATAGCACTTTCGCAGCAATTTATTTAGTAAGAAAAAAAAAAGAGCACTCCTAGTGCTGGTTCCAAGATAAGGCCAATCAAAGAGCGATTCGCAAGCGACAAAAAATGGAAGTGGTGTTTTTGGCCATCAATATAAAAGCAAAACTCAGCAAGATTTGCCAAAACCATTTAGTGCGACTAATTTTAAAATTTTGTTGAATAATTTATCTGTATATTAGAATTTATTTGATCGAAAAATTTTCTTTATTTGTTTTATTTCAAAATAAAATATGATTCGATACGTGACATTGCGAACGCGACACTTTTTTCCATCATTTTATTTATTTGTTTTTTTGTTTTCTGTATAATGCGAAGCAAAAACTTACGATTAATTGTGATCACATAGTTTGTCATGGTTTTCTTTTGCATTCTTTTATAACTCTTTGTACCCTCAGAAAGATTCTAAATAGCCAAAGTACATAAGTGCAATCTATACGCACTTTTATCAAAAATATGTGCAATATTTATGCCCAAAATAGAAAATTCGCGCTAGCGCAGCCGAGAAACCGACTATTTCGAAGTGGGTTGCATTTAAATGTAAGATTGGCTTACAATAGATCAATTTAATTGTTTCCCCTTGGAAATTTGAAAAAAAAACAGAGTGTTTTTAAGCACTTTTAATTTTTGGTCTTGGTGGACCTTTTGGTGGAAATGCCCATATGTACATGCAGGTGTATATCGTACAGATCGAGTTTGTTTCAGATTTGGAGCATTTCTCCTGCTCCTGCACAATTATTAAGTTTGAACCTCGTGACTTTATATATATTAAGTTAGGCCCAATATCTATTTAATCTGAAAACCACAATAAGATGCGAGCGAAAACATCGGAGTTATGCAAGTGCGAAGCCCAATTTATTTGAAAAATATTATTAAAAAAACTGAAAATTAATTGGTACAGGGTATTTTGCAGTCGGGGCACTCGATTGCACCACTCTTAATGGTTTAAATATGAATATTTTAGGTGCACTTACATTTTAAGCCAGAGCTCAATTCAGAAACGTTAGATGAAGTCAAGCAAAATATGAGTAGAAAGGTAATTGAAATTCCAAGAGACGAATGAAACATAGTTTTCAAATCGTTGAAGCAGTTTGAAGTCAAAGATCAAAAATATTTTTAAAAAATAATAGTTTTTTTGGTCCAAAACGCAAGAAATTTCATTTTCAAACATCTAGAAAAAATATTTAAAAATCCAAACATTTTTGTTATTTTTTTCTACTTAAAAATGTCACTTCTACTAAGAAATTGAAATATCGATAAACAAAATTTATGAACAAATACAGAAGCTGTGAACAATTGAGTGCTGAAAAAAGTGATATTTTTGAGATTTTGTAAAATTAATTTTTAATTGGCTTCGACTTTTGTTCTGTTCTTCATTATTTTTTTTTGATCTGGCTGTCGCTCCTTTCATATAAATTGACCAAAAACAAAGAAAAATACAAAATTATTTTTGTAAACACACAAAATACTCAAATTTGACTGTTAGTTCCTCCACTGAATTTGATCTTGCTAAGGTATCATAACATAGATTTTCATCACCAATACCTTATTTTTTTCATAGAAGTGCAATTTTAAGTAGTAAAAATAAAAAAAAAGGTTTCATGAATTTTTTTATATTTTTCCTAGACGTTTAAAATTTAAATTTCTTGATTTTTTAGCGAAAAATCCATTTGTTTTAAAATATTTTTTGGCTACTTAAACCATTTGAGAACAATGTTCTACGAAATTTAATTACCTTTCGATTCGAATCTTGCTTGATTTCATCTAAAGTTTCTAAACTGAGATATGGCTTAAAATGTAAGTATACCCAACGAAAAAAAAATGTATATTTAAAAATCGTTTCCATAAAAAAATTTTTGAAATCGACTTGTGAGTTCAGCACTCCAAACTATACTACAAAAAATTCTAATAGAAGTGGGTCATTAAATTTTTTTATTTTGTGGGGCCTTAGCTTTACGTGTAGAATTTCCCTTCTTGTCTTTAAACTTGGCTCTTCTAATATCATCTTAAGATTCCTAAAGCAATCACATTGGCAAAAAGTGTATTGAAAAGTAAAGGAAATAATAGAAAATAGTAAGTTTAAGGTCCTTTTCTCTCGAATAACACTAGGCAACAAGGTCCAGTATATTAAAGGGTTGCTGGTGATTCTAGATGATTTTCGTGTGCTAAACACGAATCGAGATTTTTAGTAATTTGAGCTTAAAAATGCCAGAAGTTGAGAAGTACTATAGGTACTCTTGTTTTGGCATTTTTTGATACTATCGTAAATTAATATTTCTTAACTTTAAAATAAACTATCCCAAAGAATTGTACGATTTTTTTAAGCGAAGATATACCATTTTGAATACATAGTCTCGATAATAATACAATAACAAAACTGTCTACTGCACAAAAGTATGCCTTGCAGAAACAGTACAACCGGCTAGTAATTTGTACAGAATTTCAATGCAAATTTACAACAAAACCCATTGCATACATTGGGGCAGCAACAATATATTGGGTTTTTGTGAACTCGTGTACAATTACTAAAAATGGTATAACTTCATTGGAAAAAATCGTAGAATTGTTTGGAATAGTTTATTTTAAAATTAAGGAGTAGTTCTTTCGGATAATATAAAAGAAAGTCAAAACAAACGCATAGGTTCTCCACAAAACACGTATAAAAAGAGTCAAAAAAGGCATTTTTTGAATCTTTAAGCTCAAATTTCTTGAAAACAGATTCGTGTTTAGCACACAAAAATCATCTAGAATCACCACCGACCCTTCAATATTCTGGAAAAAGTCTAATTTTGTTACCTTGTGTAATGATTGGTATACAATTTTCTATTCTTTTTCTTCTTAGGATACGGTCACTCCACGCCAGTCACAATACCCGGAAAAGCTTTTTGCATGGGCTATGCCATGGTAAGACAAACCCGAAACAACATTTCCAATTCAAGCAACTTAATTCCTTTGGCAGGTGGGCATTCCCCTGGGACTGGTCATGTTCCAGTCGATAGGTGAACGTCTGAACAAGTTCGCGTCGGTAATTATAAGGCGTGCGAAACGCGCCAGCGGTGCTCGCTGCACTGATGCCACCGAAATGAATCTCATGCTGGCCACTGGCATGCTCTCTTCTATTATAATCACCACCGGAGCGGCAGTCTTTTCGCGTTATGAGGGCTGGAGCTATTTCGATAGCTTCTATTATTGTTTTGTCACCCTGACCACAATTGGATTTGGCGACTATGTGGCACTGCAGAATGATCAGGCCTTGACCAACAAGCCGGGCTATGTGGCGCTCAGTTTGGTGTTTATCCTATTCGGTTTGGCTGTGGTGGCTGCCAGTATTAATCTGTTGGTGCTGCGTTTCATGACCATGTGAGTTTGGAGTTAATTCGCTGCAAAGTTGGTACGTTTTGATTGTATGTGTGGTTTTTCAGGCAAGCCGAGGATGCCAAGCGCGATGAGCAGGATGCACAGAATTTGGCTGGGCATGCTCAGCCGGTTACCTTTGATGATGAGAGCACCTACAACATGCATGGCAAATTGTTGGATCATAATTATACAACCGAAAACGATGAGACGGCTTCGCTGTGCTCCTGCACCTGTATGGGCGGAACTCGATGCCTGAATCATGAACAATTTATTGATCCTGATTTTCAGCCCACGGATATTATAGAGAGCACAATGTGCTTGAAAAGGGCATCCGTCTGATGTTAATATATTAATAATATTCTAATTCTGTAGAGATTCAACCACCTGAACTACTCGTCGGTTGTTAGAGGAACTTTACCTACCTTTATACTTAAGAAAAACAGTGGAAATCTTGTTTAAAGTTTCCGCCTCCTTAAGAACTTTGAAAACACAACTGCTCAGAATTAAAATCAAATTAAAAAAGTAAAAAATTTTAAATCAAGTCGACTTGCTTTTCCAATCATCTCTAGTCTAGGTAGTACATACAGATACGTCGTCGTGTCAGTCTCATTCCAACTTCGACCCGGCTAGTACACGTATTGTAGGACGGAAAACAAAATAAAAAAATAAAAAAAATTATACGTAAAAAAAACCAGTCGATTTTTAACAAAACAGAAATTTCTTTCCGCGTCTTCAATTCGAACTCAATTCTCTCGTAAATATGCGTGAAATCGTGCACATTCAGGCTGGCCAATGCGGTAATCAAATCGGCGGTAAGTTCTGGGAGGTGATCTCTGATGAGCACTGCATCGATGCCACGGGAACGTACTATGGCGACAGTGATCTGCAGCTGGAGCGCATCAATGTGTACTACAATGAGGCGACCGGAGCTAAATATGTACCGCGAGCCATTCTGGTCGATCTGGAGCCGGGCACCATGGATTCGGTGCGCTCGGGAGCTTTCGGTCAGATCTTTAGGCCCGATAACTTTGTCTTTGGCCAGTCTGGGGCCGGCAACAACTGGGCCAAGGGTCACTATACCGAGGGAGCAGAACTGGTGGACTCGGTGCTGGATGTGGTGCGCAAGGAGTCGGAGGGCTGCGATTGTCTCCAGGTGAGTGGTGCTTAAGGACCAACTGGGTTTATGTGTTTCTAAATTTCTTTTACAGGGCTTCCAGTTGACCCACTCGCTGGGCGGCGGCACTGGTTCGGGAATGGGTACGCTGTTGATCTCCAAGATTCGTGAAGAATATCCCGATCGCATAATGAACACCTTCTCCGTGGTGCCCTCTCCCAAGGTGTCGGATACCGTTGTGGAACCCTACAATGCCACCCTGAGCGTGCATCAGCTGGTGGAGAACACCGATGAGACGTACTGCATCGATAACGAGGCGTTGTATGACATCTGCTTCCGCACTCTGAAGCTGACCACGCCCACGTATGGTGACTTAAACCATCTGGTATCGGCCACCATGTCGGGAGTCACCACCTGCCTTCGCTTCCCGGGTCAATTGAACGCGGATTTGCGCAAATTGGCCGTCAATATGGTGCCCTTCCCGCGTCTGCATTTCTTCATGCCCGGCTTTGCTCCACTCACCTCACGCGGCTCGCAGCAGTATCGGGCGTTGACCGTTCCGGAACTGACCCAGCAGATGTTCGATGCCAAAAACATGATGGCCGCCTGTGATCCACGTCACGGTCGCTATCTGACCGTGGCGGCCATTTTCCGCGGTCGCATGTCCATGAAGGAGGTGGACGAACAGATGCTCAACATTCAGAATAAGAACAGCAGCTTCTTCGTCGAGTGGATACCAAATAACTGCAAGACAGCTGTTTGCGATATCCCACCGCGTGGCCTTAAGATGTCGGCCACCTTCATTGGCAACTCCACGGCCATTCAGGAGCTGTTTAAGCGCGTCTCCGAGCAATTTACGGCCATGTTCCGGCGCAAGGCCTTCTTGCATTGGTATACCGGCGAGGGTATGGATGAGATGGAGTTCACAGAAGCAGAGAGCAACATGAACGATCTGGTATCGGAATATCAACAATACCAGGAAGCCACCGCCGACGAGGAGGGTGAATTCGATGAAGATGAGGAAGGCGGCGGCGATGAATAGTTTCCGCATAAAACACTTTTACACCCACACAGGACTGAAACTTACAAGCAACATGTTTAGTGCGCAGCCCTTTTAACCTTGTTTGACAAAAGAAGAAACTAACGATCGTACAATTAACACTTGGACTTGGTTTGCGGTCATTCATAATAGTTAATATTGTTTTACTGCCGTTTTGTACTTAATTCCATATACACACAGACACACACACAAAAATTGTTGCAATTGCTGTTTGGTTTTAATTTCCGACAAAATACAAAAGTGAATTAATCAAAATTTATTCAAGTTTTTATTAAGGCAAAAGAAGAGTTTACCTCCCGCCCAACCGATCGAGGGACGTAGACTCTAACGCGAAGAAAAGACTGCAGAATCTTTCGAGCTGATTGCTAGGTATTGTTCATTGTAATCGGTAGGACACGAAACGGTTTGGGCTAGATATACATAGTTGGTAGTTCAAAGGAATGAAGTCGAGGGACATTGTGATTGCTGATCAGCTTACCCCAAACATATGACTTAACAAGAGGTTAATTAATGCAATGGTATGGTATGGTATGTATGGTATTGACTCAAGGATTCCAGTTCAAACTACAATGCTAATAATGTGAATTGCTTTTGCACAGAGGGGTGCTCGATTCGGACTATTTTGATCGTTTTCAAATGGATTTCGGTTCTAGGTTTGGTTTGGTCAAAGTTTCAGCATTAATAGAACTTGATTTCAATTTCGAAATGGCAAACAATGGAAAAAGGTCCCCCGCTTGGGGGAAAAAGGATTGCTTCCGTTCAGTGGCTTTAAGAACTAATGAACTAAGTCTTGGTGTTTGAACTAGAGTTATTTGTTTTTAAATATTAGGGTGTTCACTTTGTAGTGCACATAGCCACTTGGGGGGAGTCCCAACAACAATTTCCGTTGAACAAATTGTGCACAGATTTCGTGCACAGAGCGCTGCTCACAATACTAGTGGGGCAAACTTGCCCAAGTGCCTATGTGCACAACAAAGTGAATACCCTAAATATAATACATAAATTTGTATTTACGACTTTTTACTTACTCTGGGACTCGAAATCGGGGTCCTTGGACTGAACACGATTGGTACGCCGCCTCAATGTATAGTAAATTAATGAAATCAACAGGAAAATGTACAATTTCAGCAATTTTTAGCTAAAGATGGAAATTGTTGTATTTACAAGTTTTTATTTATTTGGGTGTAGTTTGATAGTTTCCCAAGTGCCTTTGTGCATAGCCAAGTGAACACCCTATATGTATGTCTCAGTTTTTGAACTATAGTTAATTTTTTGACCTATAGTTCATTATTTGAATTATAGTTAATTGTTTTAACCACTAAAATATTAACAATAAAAATATGCAAAATATGTAAAATGTATAAAAATTACGAAATTTTCAAAAATTCTCATTTGAGTTTAGATTAGAAGTTGTGTGGAAATTTTCTTAATTTTCATTTGAGTATTTAAAGAAGCGCAGGCGTTGGCAAATGAAAGGTGAACATTGAATGATCTACAATATTGGGAAATTTCTACATTTTTCATAAGACCCAAGATTATTACACGGGTAAATAAAGGCGGTGCGGAACAAATAGTAAAAAAAAATCGCAAAATTTGAAACAATTTTCAAAGGACCCAAGATAATTATGAAGATTGGATAAATGGCAATTAAAGACGCGTGTACCTGAGCTTGAGTACATATTTACGAAAGCGCAGGCGTTGGTAAGTAAGAGGCTTAGGTTGATTACTAAATATGTCTAGAAGGTACAAACCGTCTATTTACAAAACTGTAAGAGATATGTTTTTCCAAATTTCGGGGGCGTGGCAAAAATTGAGAATAAACTTGATCTGTCTGCAAGTATAAGAAATATTTGTTCCATTCATGTCAAACCTCTATCTCTTGCCATCTCTCAGATCTGTTTGTTCATACGGACCGACGGATATGGCTATATCGACTCGACTGTTGATCAAGATCGGAAATGATCTGTCATACTTTTGCACAAAATTAATATACTCTGTGTAACTTCGGTACAGAGTATAAAAATGTTATTTCCTCTCCAGGAAATGAACACACGACTGCCAGTTTAAGCCCCGTACTCAGAACGACAAAAAATTCCTTCCGTCACAGTATTTCATATAATAAGAAACACCTTGGCTATGCTTTGATGCTCAGCTAAAATTGATCAAAGCAAAAATTAAATTATTGGGTCAAAATCAGAGCTTAATCCCGAAACGAATTTCGGTTCCGGTACCGGTTCCGGTACGTCCCGAAATTAATGTTTCGGTTAAAGGTTCTATTTCGGGTTGCAATTAATTTCGGTTTTCGGTTTCGATATGGTACCCAGACTTTTATTTCGGTATACCGGTACGTACCGGTACGTCCACGTCTTATGTAACTAATATAGCATTCTTGTGATTTGCTCGGGGTAACATAACTGCATTCCATGTCCGGTTGAGTCCATACAACTTCTTAGCGGATTCATTATAAATTTATCGCCAGAGAACCTGCGTAGCTGGAACAGAAAGCACGACTTGTGAAACCACATACAACTCTGGGAATTTTGTGGAGGATTCCGACCACCAGTTAAGAATGTTTTCATGGTTTCAAACACGCTTAAGTGCAAGAAAAGTCTTAATGAAATCCAGTAACTGTTTTGCTAGAAATCCAGTGTATGCATATGGAATAAAAATCACCAAAAACAAGATTTTCGGTTGAAGTTTAGTTGTGGCCACCTCCGCTGGTTCTAATATGCGTACAACACACTTTCCGGTGCAGAAGAAAGTCATCATCTGCAGCCGCAAAACTGGAGCAAATGTTGAAAATGTCTTCCGCCAGCAAATATTTTAGCATCTTGTATGTAGAGCTCCAACTTGTGACCACATCTACGATGCTCTATGCAAATGTAAAAAAAAACCGAAACTGTCTCGGTACCAACGTTTCGGTTTCGTTCCGGTGCTATCGGTTCCATTAATAACGGTAAACGGTTTTCGGTTCTCAAATAAAAATTTGAATTGGTTCCGGTTCCGGTACTTGATTTGAAACGGTTTATTTCGGTTAACGGTTCTGGTATTAAGCCCTGTTCAAAATGATTGAAAACTATTATTTATATAAATTATAACTCTATTTCTTTTTTGATAACTTTTGATCGATTAGTAACCATTATTTAATAGCTATGTAGCGAACCTTCTTCTGAATTTCTGTTGTCTCAGGCTTGCCAAGCCTTAACTGTCATGTTTGCTTTTCAATTCCGACAAAGACATCTGTCAACTGTATCATGAATATTTCTTCTGGCCCAGTCATGTTATCGCCAAAAACGCCACTGACGTCCCGCTGCCGTTATATGCGTGGTCGCAAACGCATGAAGCCACATCCCATTTCGGAGCTCCAGAAGCAGACTCCATTGGAAAGTCCCCCGCCCGCCAGAGATGAGGATGACTCGCTGTATTCGTCGGATGCAAATATATCAAGCGGATCCCTGTCGCAGCTCCCTAGCGATGATAGCGGCTATCAACAGTTGGATGACAGCCATGAAAGAAAGGAAACGACGCGCTATTCCCTGCGCCGAAAGTCCTAGAGCATTCTAGTTTTATTGAATGGTGTACATAGGCGTGATGCTTGTGACAGAAACAACAGCGGAAAAACAATACTGAAGCGGGAACATTGGAATATTGAGATATAAATGTATATGTGTGCTAGCAATAAAGCCCTAAACATCATCGAAAAGACCCCTGGGTGGTGGGCCAACTATGCGTCTTTCGTGGTCTGGCTCAAAGTTGTGTTCCAAGTCGTTGGGTACTCTAAACCCCACCTGAGTGCTGACGCCGAATCGGTCGTTTATCTCCTCCGACAAAGAGCGTGGCACACCCAGAGCCGACGAGGAGGCCACCGCAGCATAATCAAAGCTACCGTCGCCATCGCGCAGTAATCCATCGGCAGGTGTACGACTGCTCGAGAGTGAACCAACTCCTGCGCTTCGATACTTGTTAATATAATCATTGCCGGGCAGATTTGTATCGGGGCGTGTAAAATCTCGACGCCGGGCCATTGCTTCCTCGGCTCGTTGGCGGCGTCGCTTCTCGCGTGCAATGAGATCCTTACCCTCCTGGACCAGTTCTGTGGCAATGGTTTCGTGTTGAAGAAACTGTTGGAAGCCCAAGGCGTTCAGTGCCCGACTGCCCAGGCTAAACCAGGTGGCCAGACAGAATGCCAACATGCACATGGGAAAGTAAATGTTAAAACCGTTCGAGATAATGCCAATGACATCCATGTGACCCATGATCTGTGTGTAGTATGTTTCCATGATGCGCTGCAATCACAAAGAGTAAAATTAGTAGTAGAACCGGAGCAAAGTTAGGTTGACCCACCATTTGTATGATGTGCGAATCCATGTGTATAAGCCCAAGAAAGTTTAAGCACATCGGTGGTGTAAGACGGCACAGCAGCATGCCGCTGAAGATTAGGCTATGCTCATTGGTCTGATGATGCGGAGCGAGGTAGTAAAGATTAAGGAATCGTATACGCAAAATGGTAGAGTAGGTGCAATAAAAGAAGTAACACAGCACGATCATGGAGAACACCTCAATGGTAAAGAAATCATAGCTCTCCTTGGCCACATAAATCACATTGGCAAAGATGGAGAGCACGGGATCACGGCTGAAAAATGTCAGCTCACTCCACACCACCATGGCGGACATGGTAGCTGTGACCACACAAAGAGTTTTCAGAAACGGCGGCTTCAGCAGGCACTCCCAGTACCATTGCAGGGTGGCACTATAGCAGATCCTTTCCAGCTGCGTACGCTGGCGTGGAAACTCAGACTTGAAGCGACGCTCCGCTGAGTGAATATTCCTGGACACATCCTCCAAATGCAATACCCTATCCACCTGAACACACCACAATGCCTCAGTACGCTGCAGCGTTTGCAGCGATTTGATCACCTGCTTGTGTATGCGCACCAGAGCCTTCTCGGAGGGCAAAATGGTGGAACTGGTGGTCCCCATGCCGCTGCCGCCAGTGCGTGCAAAATTTCGACTAGCTCGCTCCTGCAACTCAATGGGCACCTTGCGCAATATCGTCTCCAGACACGGACGCAGGTCATGATTGTTGGGCACCGTCCGGCTGATGCACTGCAACGACTCCAGTATATCATCCACATGCTCTTCCGCCTCGGCCTTATCTGTACTTAACTTGGCAGCCTTGAAGTAGGCATATTGCAAAGTGAATCCCGGCTTGGCATTATTCCACAGTGAGCGTGGCACCTCCACCAGAGCATAGCCCAGCAGTAGGATCAGCAGAAACAAACCCCAAGTATTGGAGGCCGATGAGGCAATGGCTTTTAATTTGGATCCATCCAGTGATTCGCCTTTCACTGCTATATAGATGAGCAGAACACCGCAGATAAACAGATAGGAGCCATAGTAGATGGCATTCTCGATTAGGGCCGATTTCAATTTGCCTTTGATGGTAAAATCACCAGCCTTCAGATATGATTGCATCAATGGCATAATCAACCATGTTAGAAACTGCGAGCTCCAATAAATGATGCGCCATAGATCGGGAAACACAGACTCCGGCACCATGCCCCAAGGCTCCTGACATTCAACCGGCGTCGGATTCACGCTGGCAGATTTTGTGGTGGTACCATTTTCAGCGGCTGGAACCGGTTTGTGTTCCGCCAGGCATTGTCGATACAGGGTCTGGAATATGCCAAATAAAATTAGTTGATGTAAACTAGAAAATGTGTCAATAATGGTTGTAAATCGAATAAAAATTTACGCAAAGCTGGAAAGTTCTGAAATCCTACAAAAAAATTCGGAAGAGTTTATCCCAACTGCAGAATTGTGAGAGTGGAATGGAACCGATTAAAGCTCAGAAACGGAACAGATATTTTTAACGTATCGAGGTATCAATGCGGAATATCAAATAGCGAAATACAAGCTGCAACAGTCAGGTGCGGATCTTGGATGCGAATTTGGGGGGAGCTATGGACTCTCAAGAAAATTATTTTCCAACGAAAAATGTCATTTCCTATGAGATCATCTGCAATACCTAAACTCTTTGAACAAATTATAACATCTCAGTTACAACACTCATGTTATCCTTTTATACCGCCGAACCAGCATGGATTTGTTAAAAACAGATCCATTACTACAAACCTACTGGAATTTACTTCTTCAGTGATTCATGGTTTCACTCAAGGTAAACAAACAGATGTTATCTTTACTGATTTTGGTAAGACTTTCGACAGTGTCTCTCATTGCCTTCTGATATTGGATAATTGGATAAAATCTTATCTCCAGTCTAGAACTCAGAAAGTAGTCTTTAAGAGTAGCACTTCTTATCCGGTATTTGTGAACTCTGGAGTTCCCCAAGGCAGCCATCTTGGACCTCTTCTCTTCGTGTTATTTATTAATGACCTGCTTAATGTAAATAAGCATTCTCGTGCACTGATGTACGCAGATGACTTATAGATATTCCTGGGCCACAACTCGCCCAACGATTCTGCTTTGCTTCAGGTTGATATGAATTCCATATTTATGTGGTGCTCTTACAATTTGTTGCAAATGAACAGGGACGACATGTATAAATCTATGACTTTTTATCGTAGAACCCCTCTTTCGATTAACTATTTGTTGGATTCTTATCAACTTGAACAAGTTGAATCTTTCCATGATCTCGACAATGAACTTTTTTTTGGCACTCACATTGAACTTTCTGTGAATAAAGCCATGGGTTTGTTAGGTTTTATTAAACGTTGGTCTAAGGCAGAGATGGGCGCGTCGCGAAGTTCCAATGCACATGAGGCAGCGCGCTGCCTCGTGTGCATAGGAGCTCTGCCGCGGCCGACTGCACAAAATCACACGTACGCTATAAGCATTGAAAGCTATTTATAGAACACGAATGGGGCGCACGCAAATTGTGCTTGTATGCGTGTGAAAAGTGTGTCGATATGTGTGCATGCCCATCTCTGGTCTAAGGAGTCCAATGATCCCTACACGACCAAGCATTTGTTTATATCCCTAGTGAGGCCTAGAGTGTATTTGGAACCCTCAATCACTCACCCTGTGTAAACGTATTGAATCTGTCCAGAGCAGTTCCTTTTGTTTGCCCTTCGCAACCTGGGTTGGGACCCACAGTTGAGACTTCCTCCCTATATTTCCCGGCTTAAGCTGTTAGACTTACCTTCACTTGAGCATAGACGTACTATGTTGGGTATAATGTTTCTAAACAAGCTCATAAGGGGTAATATTGACGCTGAGTACCTACTAGGGCGCGTGAACCTTAATGTTCCTTCAAGACAAACACGAAACTATATTCCCTTGAGGCTTCCTGTTGCTTCTACTTCATATGCCTCTAATTGTCCTTTTCGCATTCTGTGTAGGGATTACAATAATATCTTTCCTCTTCCTCGTCAGCCCAGTCCAATGAGGCAAGACGATAAGGTTTGACTTGGCAAATCATGTTAATTATTTCGTCAGTTGATATTTTGATATCTTGGTTTACGTTCCCGGCGCTTGCCCGTTGAGTCTGTGATCAGACATATTGAATCGAATGTAGCTTTCAGGGATTTTTTCAACTTTGTGTTCTTGCAATCCTTGTGCCACAAAATAATTTCTGGTTTAAACTCGGTTCTCAAAAAAACTCTGATATTAGTACCTGTACTCAATTAGTCCCAATTAGTCGGTATTTAACCATAGATTTTCTTCATCAGCACTTTTTTCTTCGTAGAAACGCGGTTCTTTATAAGAAAAAATAAAAATATTATTTTTGTATATTTTAATATTTTTTTCAAGGCGTTTAAAAAATAAATTTCGAGCGTTTCCGAGCAAAAATTTTTTTTTACAAATATTTTAGCTCGAATTTAAACTTCTGAGCCGATTGGTGAACAATGTTTTACACGTTCTGAATTGAAATAGTGCTTAGTGTAAGTATACCTACAAAAACAAATTTAAACAAGTGAGATAGTCGGTCACGCCCCACTTTAACATACTCTGTAACAGTTCATTTGCTCCCTACTATATTATGATAATACATCCAAGGATTCACGCGGTTATCGTGCAATACGCTCATCTCTAAGTTTCTCTCTCTCTCTCTTCCCCAAAAATTCAGTTTGTTTGAATATAGCGGTGGTTGGTGTGAATGGCGAGGGGGGTGGGGGGTGCCGGTTAACTTTTTTTTGCTCATAACTTGTGTACCGTTCATCCGATCTTTATCGTTTCTTCAGCAAATCGATAAATAATTTTGACAACTAGAAGGTACGAACAATTTATCATCAAAACTGTGGGAGATATGACGTTTTTTCCAAATTGCGGGGCGGGAGGGGGCGTTTCAAAAATTGAAAATAAACTTGATCTGCCTGTAAGTATAAGAAATATATGTTCCATACATGTCAAACCTCTATCTCTTACCATCTCTGAGATCTCTTCGTTCATACGGACGGACGGACATGGCTATATCGGCTCGGCTGTTGATGCTGATCAAGAATATATATACTTTATGGGGTCGGAGATGATTCCTTCTGGCTGTTACATACTTTTGCACAAACTTAATATACTCTATGTACCTTCGGTACAGAGTATAAAAATTCATATTTAAAAAAATTTTCTTCGCATTATAATGGAAACTACATACAAAGTACGATGGAACAAAATGTCGCATGCGACATGTCGCGTGTGTTAAAAATGTTAAAATTAGTCCCATTCAAATATTCCTGCAGGTTCCGATGAAATCAGTGTTCGAACTGTTCGCCTTGAAATCGACTTCTGTTTTTGTCGCAGGAGAATGCATTGGTTTTTGTAATTATCTTGAAAACGAACAATTGCCCAAAATCAACTTTAGCACCAATTATACTGCTAATCAAGAGCTATAAGTTTCGCCTTTTGTCAAAATAAAATAATGTGTTGGCATACGATTTTCTTCACTTTGAATGCGTACGATTGTCGCATTCGACATTGGAGAAATTCGTGAATTAGTCATTCTTCAGTAACGGTGTCTTAATAAATATCTTTGTTAATAGAGATCCTTACACGCACTTTTTTCCTAGATTTAAGGCAGATTTCTCATCTGCTAGATAATACCATATTGTCACCTAACAGAGTAATTTGTAACTTTTTCAGCTGATATGAAAATTGGTCCTTACAATAATTAGATAAGTCAAACAAATGAAAAACTTTCAAAGCACCGACTGCAGATCTGATTTCCTGCGTTACAAATTTCTTTTTTTTTTTTGATTTTAATACGACACTGACTACAGAGATTTTCAAATCAGAAGTTTAAGCAGCGAATCAAAAAAAATAAAACTTGAATTTTTTTTTCGAACTTCTTAGTGCTATTTGAAATAACAAGCTCAATTTAATAATTAGTAGGCTTTGTATTGAATGTAATTTGTTATATTCATTTCTAAACAAAATAGAATTTATCCTTAATTTTGTTTGTAGTGACAATTTTAGAATAATTAAATCATTTGAAATTAAATGCAACAACTTCTCATTGAGAAGTTCAACCAAAGATTCTAGAGCTCAGAAAGAAAAAAAATTTGAAATTTTACCTTACCATCAGCATGGCGGTTACTGATCTTTGTGAGTTCTAGAGTCTTTGGTTTAACAAATATTGGGTCCAGGCGGGCCGGGAATACAAATTAAATTTTCAAAATTTCATTTTTAAAACCTCCGTCGAATGGTATCACTTTCATTAGTTGTAATTGGATATGGAAATTTACTTTAGAAGAAAAAAATGTAGCATTTATCAATAACTACTTCATTGGTAAACAAATTTAAACGTTTCTGGAAGACCCTGTATAATCGAAAATACTTTTTTCAAAACAAAGAGCAAAATATCCTCACATTACAAATTATCTAATGGTTCCCATTGTTTTCTTTATGTTTACTTACGGAGGTCACATCCAGTGGAATGGTGAACACAATCAGAAATGAGAAACACCAGGCTGTTAGTACGGAGAGTGTGACCAGGATGTGCTGACGTGGTATGTTGCCATAGCGATACAGCGAAACGCTGGCCAGGAATAAGGCCAATATAATGCCGAATGTTAGCAGATAGGCCATGTTTTTCCAAAAATTGTGCTTGTGCTTAGCTCTGTGCTGGTTTTAATGGCTAATCTTAATCTAAGCGTGTATTGCAAACATATTCAGCCACCTAGGCGGTGGTCTGTTCCTGCTGCTTGTTACTATTGTTCGTTGTGTTTCGTTTCTTTTGCAATTGCCGCGCAGTTTCGCGATGCATGTCCTCCAAGCGTTCCAGCGCCTGGGTCTTCAGTGGCATCAAAAGAGGCTTGCAGAAGATCAGCTCGGTTTTATGCTCAAAAAACAGTTTACCCGTTGTTGGCTCAATCAGTTCAATTTTCTCGTTCACTTTTCTCAGTAATTCGTGCTCGACGCTCATTGCAGATTGCCGGTCGTTTGGCAATTAACCATGCATATGTTTGTTTGTTAACGTGTAATTTATGGGCATGGGCTGTTGTTGTTGTTATTCTTTTTCATCGATTCGTCCAGCCCCGTAAAACCGCAATGTGGGCGGACCAGTGCAGTCGGAGTCACTGTAGATTAGGTTGCTGTGGTTTCAACCAGCGCTAACAACCAGTTCACAATTACTGGCTTTAAATTGTATTTATTTGTTTTAGTGTTTGCTAAAATTGTTTAATCAATTATAGATGAGCGATATTTATGTACCTTCGGTTTGTCACGAGTACCTTAAAGTAACGATTCAAAACGGTGACAGTTACTTGGTCATAGTTTCGTGAAATCTTAACGATGTGGCAACACTCAAAACCAAATTAACTAACCGAGATAATGCTGAAAACTGATTTTTGTGACCTTTGGCCTTGAATAACTAACGACGCGCACACGAGATTTTATGTGACTTTTGGCACAACGTTTAGAGCGCCAAAACAAAGGTGTACAGAAGTTTCCAGCTTATTATCTTAAATTCCGAGGTTGACCCCTTTTTTTTATCCTAATTTGACTGGACTATATAGTCATCCAATCCGGCGCTGTGACAGCGCTGTGACATGCAATTTCTGTGACGGCAATGTTAACACTTTTGACTCCTGAGCACGGTTGCCACTTGAAAAAATTAAATTACACAAAAGAAAATTCAAAAAAGGCCCATTTTCATTAAAAAATACCCAACAAAATTTTCTTCCCCTTATTCATGTTATATTTTCATTTAAAAAAATAAAGAATATCTCTTTCACAAAATCGTTTAATTATAATTAAACATCCATTTCATTTTTTGACTACTTGAAACGTACAAATAAAAACAAAAAAAAATTTAATGTATTAATTAATTAGTGTGGCAATAAAATGTTAAAATTGAGATTTTAATACCAATGGCTTCCTCGGACTTAATTCTATATTGTGTCCAAATTTCAAACCAATCGGATGAGTGGTTACAAAGATAAAACGGTAAAACAAACAACGTAAGTATTGAGGAGTCTGAATAAAAACTATTCTGTAAGTCAAAATACTAAAATAACATCTTGATCTTATCAAAAAGACTTAGACGAGTATAATTAAAGAATTAACGCTTCCAATCTGTAAAAAATTTTTCACTTTACGACCAAATACTTTTTTCACATGAATATGGGACGATTTCTCATCTCCTATGTAGCTGCTATTCGCCAGATAAACTTTGAATTTACTCTGTAGCTTGTATTCAAAATGGTATATCTCCGCTTAAGAAAATCGCTTGAGATACTTTATTTGAAAGTATTCCGATAATATCATAGGAAGTCAAAAACTACTAAAAATCTAGACGTGATGGACCATTTCCGAAAACAGATTCGCGCTCAGCAAATGAAAATAATCTAAAATCACTACCAACCCTTCAATATTCTGAATAAAGTCTAATTTTGGTGTCTTGTGATAGTTTTAGGGCCGATTTCTAAACTTACAAATAGCAGAGTAAATTGTGAGCTTATCTGACACATAGCAGCTATCTGGAAGAAGAGAAATCGGCCCTTAGAGTAGATTTTAGTCTCGATTGAAAATCTGATTGATTAGCATGAGCACATTCGAAAAGACACTCACGCTCCCATCTCTAGTAGTTACTATCGCTTTAACATTGGCTCACCTCTACTTGTGTTTTGTTTTGCTGGCAAACAAAGTGAAATTTTCCAAATTCTAACATTTTGTATATCGTTGGCTTTTTCCAAACTGTCAAGCCATGGATTTGGATGCGGAAAAATCACACAGTTGCCGCACCAGTGGTGATGGCATGGAACAGCCCGAACAAATAGCCACAACGAAAGTGGAGCACGAAGTGAAGGTGGGTGACGGTCAGAAGGTCAGGCGGCCGCAGTTGTCACGCAAAGACAGCACTGTTGCCCAAGAAGCAGCCATGGCTAGGAAAACATCCACAGGCAGTGGTAGTGGATTGCCCTTGCCCGGCTTGCATACACTGTACAGACGACCCGAGATTATTACACGCAGTCTGGCTCCCGCGCTGCCCAAAGGAGAGTTGGTGCAGCTTAAACCCAGGTTGATCATCTCACCACATCCGGAAGCAGTGCCCGAACACAAAAAGACCAAACCACCGAAATTTGTGCCTTTTGAACCCTACCCAGGAGCCGTGAATCCTATGACTGCGTCAACGAGCGGTTACCATAGAGTGCGACCAAACAAAAACAATCTGGATATAGGTGTTTTAGTGGATCAAGTGTCCACGCTGCGCACCCAGGAGCTGGACACGGAAGTCAAGGACAGTCAAATCGATGGCAGCCATAATGAGGAATTGCAGCAGCTGCGTCAAGAATTGATGAAAATGCGCGAGGAACGCGATCATTTTCAGGCCCAATACAAGTTTCAGACCCAGGTCAATAGCGAGCTGAAGAGTCTGCTGGTGGCCTCTGTTGGAGAGGACCTGCAGACTCGCGTCAATCTGCTCACCGAGGACAAACTGCAGTTAGCCCGAGCCCTGCTAGATACGGCCAACAACCTGACAACTCACACCGAACAAATTGAATTTCTGGCCGGCCAATGCGAGGTCTGGCGCTCCAAATTTTTGGCCAGCAGCGTCATGGTAGAGGAGCTGGCACGATGGAAGGCCGATCTCACACAAAAGAACCAAATGCTTAATGAGTCCACTAAACAGTTAATGCATGCCACCTATCAGATACGTGAGATCCAACTCGATATGCTCAAACAGTTGAAATTCTTGGCCAAAATCCGTTACCTCAATTTGCCTGCCACGGATGTGATTAGTCTGAGTGCGGAGAACTTGAACATATTGCAACGCATGGTACTGCACACAGGTGTGGGCATACCCGAGGAAACACTGAAGCTATCCAGTGCCACAACGAGTATATTGTGTGAGGCGGAGAAGTATGCCGTGCAGGTAAGAGCTGAGCAGTCGAAAGAAATCTTTTTAGTCTTAATCAAACGCGTTCTTTTGCAGGCTCTGGAGTTTGTTAGTCAACCGCTGATGGCCACCGATGAGGCCATCCGTGCTCTATTTGGCCAAGCCCAGCGTCCTCATTATCTACCCAATGTTACACCCGAAACTGAGCAACGAACTGATTAAAAGCAATATTTTTAGAAACATTTTATATACAATTAACATAAATGCAATATCTTCAATATCCACCTTTACTTGGATTTCTTCTCAGTACTGTAGAGATCAAGACGACGTTGACTAAAGACTGGTATTTGTTGACGCACTTGCTCCACCAGCGAAAAATCTATATCGCAGACCAAAGTCTCCTCACCGTCGCCAGCACTTTTTAATACTTTGGCCCAGGGATCAACAATCATGGAATGGCCATAGGCCACATAGTCAGCACTTGGATCTCTGGCCGGTGATGTGGTGACGACATACAATTGATTATCGTTGGCTCGTGAACGCTGCAATAGCTCCCAGTGCAGAGGACCGGTGGTCATGTTAAAAGCAGCCGGATAGATAATCATTTCGCAGCCAGCATTGCGATAAAGTCTTGCCATTTCCTCAAAACGTATGTCATAGCATATGCCAATGCCCATCTTGTGACCATCCACTTCGATAATGGTGAAGTCGTTGCCCGCGGAGAGTGTTTCCGACTCTTTGAATCGAATGCCGCCCTTTACATCAATGTCGAATAAATGCATTTTGCGATGTTTGGCTATTAAATCACCGTTGGGTGACCACACCGTACATGTATTGTAGATTGCATCGTTTTCGCCCAGCTCCGGTATGGTGCCGCCTACTAAATAGATCTGATGTTTCTTGGCCAGACTCGACAACTGCTGCGAGGTGTAGCCATCTGGAATGGTTTCAGAGTACTCGCGAAAGTATTTTGTGCCATAGGGACAATTGAAGCACTCGGGTAGAGTAATCAGACGTGGCTTGTGCTCCTGGACAGCAGCCTCAATCTTGGTCGCAGCATTTTGTACGTTCAAAGTTTTGTCCTTGGAACCCTTCAGCTGCAACAGAACCAGACGCATGACTGGGGGCAGTAAAATGAAAATTTATTAAGAAAGTATTCATTAAGAATAACTTACTATTTGATCTGCTCATTTTTTAGTTATCTACTTGTTTTTATTTGCTTTGATAACAATTTGCATAACAAAAACAACAACACGGTTGAACTAGATCTAGAGATGGGCAATAATTAATAACCTGTTGCATGTCACGAGCAGTGTTTGGAAGTACCTAGGTACTTACCTAGATACATATTTTGTGTAGCTTTTACCTTACCTCGGTATTTTCAAATTCGACTACCTTTTACCTTTCCTAGGTTTTAATTTTCATTTTCCTTGTCAATCGGTAAGGTATTAGGTACTTTTCGTACATGATTTTTTTTCGCTCCGATTACATTATAGCCGAGAAGCTGCTGCACTCTGTCATATTGAAAAGAAAAATATCAGGGACCTGTTTGTGGTAAACAATCCGTGTTCAAAAACTATACGATCCTTCTACATAAGAGGAAGGCGGACTATCAGCCGTGCTCCCATTTTCACCTCGCAACCAGTTTGCGATTTTTAGACAAATTTTGTACACAAGTAAAAATGGGAGCACGGTGTATGTGTACGACTGCAAATATCTAGAGTTGCAATAACAAAAGTTGCCGGCTACTATATAGATAGCAATCCACATCGTCATTATCTCGTGCTCGCATATAAGCGAGTTTTTAGACAGGTCTGATTTAAAGGTAATAGAGCGGCATAGTTCAGCTGATGCTGAAATTATTTTTCCAATGCACTTTAGATGCACATCACACGCTTTGAACTTAGTTGTTACAAAAAATGCTAACATCAAATAATACCAAATTTTCAAACACATTATTCAAGCGGTTGTACAATGCTTCATTGCGGGTAAGCAACGGCAGCTTGGAATGCTGTTAGCAGATCCACAGTAAATCAGCGGTGGGCACGTCCTTGCTCCCATTGCTCCTAGATTTTTGGCAGACAGTCTTCATAATAAAATGCGTCGCAACGAACTAGTTTGGAAGCGTGAACCACAATTGAAAATCCATGCGAATCGGAGCATGGCGCCTGAAAGACGCATCATTCACAGAGGGCGCAACAGGTGCATTTTTTTGCGTAAATCGAATAACGTCGCTGATATACTGGCTAAGGCTATTTTTCTTTAATTTAGTTATACTTGTTCGGCTCTAGCCCTGGGCTCACAAGATCGTAGCCACCGCTGCTTTAAATCGCACTAGTTCACAACTTAGCAGCAGCAAATAATGTAAAGTGATTTAAAGATTGGCTTGCTAAAGAAATTGCGGAAAATTTGGAAACTGTTGTCAATGAGAGTTCAAACACAAAGGATTATGAAGACTTTTACTACACCAGTATTGGAAGATTGGATGAAACTGAGTATTGTTTTGAAAATTCTAATATTGAAGTTGGAAGTTCTAAGTTGGAAGTCTTAACTTATCTTGCCTAATATAGCAAATCTTTTGAATCTATACCTTAACTAGTAAAATAATTGCAATGTTTTTTATAAGTATCAATACAACAATTGATGAACCATGCTTTTAAATTTATAAGTACCTTTACCTTTACCTAGGTACTGGAAATTCCGTATACCTTTGACCTTACCTAGGTATATTTTTCGACATTTACCTTGTACCTTTCCTAGGTAAGAAAATTGGGTATCTTTCCAATCACTGCTTAGCAGCTATGTCTACAAAATGGTTGAATAGCCTTGTCATAATGTTTCGAGTTTATGCTCGAATTTGATATGGACCCATGAACCAGTCCATCAGATCGACTCCACCTATGTGGGCATAAAATTCTCGGAAAATTTGTGTATTTGATTTCAATTAATCCCTTTTTCTTTCTATTAAGTCGAGTTTCATTCGCTGTTTTTTGATCAGGATGGGATCTAACGAAAGGTTCCAACCAACATATGTAGAGGCCAGGCGAACACTCTTGTCATTATTCCACAAAACAGTGTTTAGAATGATTCTTTGAATAGAGATGATAGAAGATATGAACTTCAATGAAAAATCCTCTATATATGTAGATAAGCGATATGGGACAACTACTTCTTATATTTGCAGGCAGATCAAGTTTATTTTATTAAGCAATTTGCAAAAGCGTCATATCACCCACAGTTTTGTAGATAGATTGTTCGTACCTTCTAAAGATATTTAGTAATCAAGATTATTTATCCCTTTGCCGAGATAATGATGATAAAGCAGCAGCGCTTACAGTCAGGCTAGACCGACTGGTTCGTGGTTCGAATGCTCTCAAATATATGTTTCAAAATATTAGGCAATCAAAACTTATAAAACCTCTACAGACGGTCTTGCCCGTTAGAGGGTCAATAGCCGGGTTCGCATTGCTTCTAAAAATCTGCTGGCAGTAAGAAAAGTATGGAAAGTACTTTATATTTTTCCAAAATTAGTTTTTTTTTAAATGAAACTATATAAGCATGTATGTCACCAGGTGAAGACCGCTGATAATATGGTAGAGATACCATTGAAATAGCTGTTCGGTCAACTAACCTCCTTTGTGGTGTGGTGTGTCCCTGTTTTAAAGTTATGTACCAACATAGCGAGACTTAGAGCCGGCAAAAAATTTGAAGGTTTTAAACAATATAATTTGAAATGTTTTACTTTTATTTACTCACGAAACACGCACGAATCACGAATGCTCACTTACGAAACGTTCTTTTTACTCACGATCACTTCGTGATACGTCATGAGACACCGTCACACGCTCACGCAAGTCACGCGTGCACCTTTAATATATATATGCACACATAAAAATCTAAGTTTATTACAAAAACCTGGTCCTCAAGTTTGAAGTTGGTTACTTCGTTCATAAAGTCAGAATATTGCTTCTCTAGCACGAACTTGTCCACGCTTAACATTTTTTCGCTTGTAACAGCAATTTTTTAACATTTCATCGGGCGCAGCCAACTTCACTTCGCTAATCAACAGCGTTGCCACCTTTCTTTCTTGTTCTCTCTCACAAAAAGTACGCACGTGTTCATTTCTTATATTTTTAAATAATTACAATAATTCACTGTTAAATGCACTAAAACGAATCTTTAAATTTGCCTACTACATTTAAACCATGGTTTAATATTAAATTTATTTACTTTTTCGCAGCCAGAGCAAAATGGTGCAACGTTTGACGCTGAGACGACGCCTGTCCTACAACACCAGATCCAACAAGAGACGCATGTAATTAACAGCTATTTAATTTTGCTCGCAATTTTCATAATTCCGCTTTGCTGGTTTATTACAGAGTTCGCACTCCTGGCGGTCGCCTGGTGTACCAGTATGTGAAGAAGAACAAAACTGTGCCCCGTTGCGGACAGTGCAAGGAGAAGCTTAAGGGCATCACCCCTTCACGCCCCAGCGAGCGTCCACGTCTTTCCAAGCGCCACAAGACTGTTTCGCGCACCTACGGCGGTGTCTTGTGTCACGGCTGCCTGCGTGAGCGCATTGTGCGTGCTTTCCTCATCGAGGAACAGAAGATAGTCAAGGCACTGAAGAGCCAGCGTGAAGCACTGGTCAAGCCGGTGAAGGCGCCCAAGGTTGATCCGAAAAAGAAGGGCGTGACCAAGTCCACAAAGGCTGGAGCCGGTGGTAAGGGAGCTGGCAAAACAGCCGGCAAATCGGCTGGTGGCAAAGGACCTGCAGCTGGCGGCAAGAAGCCCGGACAGAAGCCCACCGCTGGCAAGCCAAGGAAGTAAGCAACGCATCGCAGCGCGAATTTATAATGGATTTCCGTACACTGCTAACTAAGAAATAAAAATAAAATGCTGTTTCCTAAGGAATTTTTATTTTATTTAGATTATTTGTGTTGACATTTGGGTGCTAGTAAACAGGTGCAACTAGGTGGCAACGTTTCGGCTAAGCAGCTGTTAAGAGCTAGAGATGAGTAAAAATCGGTGTGCTTAGACGAATTCACATTTATGCTCATCTCTATTCACTTCAGCTGTGTGTACTTTTGATGCTCACGTAAGTAAGCTATTTTTCTGTAGATATCTGACAAAACTACATTTTCCCCCAACTAGAATGTCGGGCACTAAGGTTTTGCGCTCCCTGCTGCACGAGCTGCGCCGGGCCTCACCCAATGGCTGCATCAAGGACAACTTGTCCGCGCGTTACATCTTGGCGCAGTATAAGAAATTTGAGACAACCGATCAGCAGCTTTGCAAAGCACGCCACGAGGCCATCTTCCTGGGACAAACCTATCTTACCTACTTGAGCAGCCTAAGAAACTACAATGAACTATATAAGGAGTACCATGGTAGCGGCGAGCGTTCTGTGAAAGAAACGGCTGATATGGTGGGCTTCAAGCTACCCACGGATCCCAAGTGAAGGGTAGTTGTACGTTGTTGCTAGGAACTAGATATATGTGAGAATATAGTGATTAAAGCTGTGCAAGCTCATGCAAACACTACGATGTCGTCCTCGGCTTTACTGAAACGATTGGCGCAGCAAGGTAAAGACTTTATACGTCATATTCATAAGCTGTGTGTGTGGAAAACAAGGAATATTATAGGGAAATCCAATGCTAAGTGGTCAGCACTTGCCTGTTGAAAGGTGTCCAACGATATTGGCATAAAGCCCATTGCACTTAACTCGACGGGACGCTGGGCACGCAAGATTATAACCACCAAGTACTTCTTGTAGGACAAAGAGGCATTGTGCCAGTTATGGCTATATGCGGCATAAGCTATATCTCCACTCTGTAAATTGAGATAAAGTATATGTTTAGTATATGTAGCTGCAGATCCCCCAAAAATTTTGAAAAAATAGGTCCCCTTAGCTCAAAAAATTATGATGAATTAACATGTCATAAAGTTGCGGAGGTCATCCATGGATTCTTTTTAAACCTTTTTCTGGATGTTTGTTTGAAGTGTGAACAGCAAAACAAGTCCGCTGATGAGAGAATTTGGTTATTCTCGAAACAGCGATCGTTGTACGGACATACCCAATTGCTATTCCAAAATGTTGTAATTAATATCTGTTGGTTTGTGTTGGTTATAAAAAGGCTTTTTCTTTAAATCAAACTTTTAAAATGCAGGTCAGACTGAGTGGTCGTTAAAAAAAATGATTCAACAAATAATTTTCGGTGACAAAGGGGTTTTTTTAAGACCTTACTCAAACACACAAAACATAGAAAGAACTTGGAAGGATGTAAAGGTCGAATTGCCACATGTTGGTATCCAAATTTTGATACCACATGTGATTTCCGAAATGCAAACGTCTCCAAGCCTTGCATTTATAAATTTTCTGTGATTCTTCATATTTCCACCAATCTTAATGCAAATCGGAGAACTGTAGAGTATAGGTGTATAGTCTGGGGTGCCATAGAAATAATAGGTCTGAAAAGAAGTCTTAGTAGGAAACATTTTTTTGTTTTCAATGCTATCGTTCCCAAACTTGATATTTATTAAATTAATAATATGAATATTGTATACTTGCACATAAATCTTATAAGATAGATCCAAATCGGATCCAACATTTTGCTCGTTTCTTATAAAGGGTGACTTTTTAACAGCTACCTGATTTGATATAATAAAATAATACATAAAATTCAGAAAAATATATGAAATCTTTGAATCAATAGAACGATCTATATAATTTAATGTTTAAAGATGATTTCTTGTAAATGTTGACCGCGCCTGCGCCTCAAATGGTTTATACGCTGGGTCCGATTTTGGCTTACTCTCTCCAACATATAGGCCGGTATTTACGAATAAACTCTTTAATATTGGCTTCCAGTGCGTCAACTGTTGCTGGCTTGTCGCTATAGACATGAGCCTTAACATAGCCCCACAACAAATAGTCTAAAGCAGGGAATCAAACCGGAACCGGAACCGTATTCCGAAAAGAACCGATTAAAACTCAAAACCGGAACCTAACCCGGAACCGATATTTTTAATTTTTAGTATACCGGTATTCGAGAACCGATATATTTAGAACCGAAAAGACCGAATAGAAATTAAACAGTGTACTGGTACAGTTTCGGTTCTGAGCAATATTTTTTTTTTTAACTTCCGTAGTTGCCGAACGGAATTTTCTCATCGCTATATTCATAGCTGCTACCTGCTCCAGAGAGTGTCATCTCTATATTCAGAGCTGCTGACTGCGCGTGAGAGAGAGACAAAAAAATTGTTTTTGTCTATGCATATAGGTTTCTGTGAGAAAGACTGAAACAAAAACAGCAACAAAAATATGTGTATATTTGGCGCTCTTTCACTTAAGTTCCGTTTTTGCATTTTGGCTTTCTGCTAATTCTTCGGATGCTGTCCCTTTTTTATGCAAAACGAAAGAGCTCATTGTACAGTCGCCTACGGTTAATCGCTGTAAAATTTTTATTCGTGTTTCTGCTGCGAAACTGCAAAGAGTAATTAATTTATTTAAGAGTTGCAAGTCAATCTAAACGATCGCTTAAAATGCCAAGGCCAAAAACAAATGTGTATCGGAAGTATATCGCCTTTGACATTGAAGAAAATGTAAGCAATTGCTTAATAAACGAGAGTGGACAAAAAATTAAGGTGAGTTGAGAATTTCGTCGCTGAACACAATTTTCCGATAAAAAAAGTGGATCTTCATCCAACTTGGCCCATTCACCAAAAGTTAGCCTTTGTGGTAGGTCGGGTGGCTTCAATTCTTGCATCAGCTGTATTTTAAAAGGATTTATACCCAAATCCTTCCTCAACATTGTCCACGTAGTGGAGTAACAAAGGCCCAATTGCTGCGAACGGCGCCGAATCGATAATTCAAGGTCATTAACAACACTGGCGGATACAGCAGCGATATTTTTCTCTGTTCGCGCTCTACCTATGCTTGTTGGTGGTTTAATGTCCAATAATGTAAATTTGGTGCGAAATTTGGTCACAAGATTCTGAATAGCGGCCTCAGAAGGTCGCCCAAACTGACCATAAAATAGAAGAAGTGCACGATGCACTTTCTTAACCGAGCATGAATTTTGATAATAAAATTCAATAATCTGCAAGCGTTGTTCGTTTTGTGAGTCGATTCATGGTTAACTTATTGACCAAACTGAACATGTTTGACAGTAACATGTGACACGAAAACAGATGAGCTGCCATAAACTTTATATATTGGATAAATTTTTGATATTTGACTTGATGACCTATATTTTGATTCTTTTTGTTAATATATCTTATCTTCTTAATCTTATTTCAATGGGTCTCAGCGAAATTTAAGGCTTGGGAAAGAAACGCCAGCTCAGCTAAGCTTAAAATCAATATCTCGAAGACTAAGCTGATGCGGGTACAAATCTTAAATACATCCCGCCTAATGGCAGTCGACAGAGATGTCCATGCAGAAACCCGAACATGGTTGGAGCGAACTAAGGCACCTGGCTACAGACAGGAATCGTTGGAGGAATTTTGTTTTCGCCTTATGCACCTCCTATGGGCGATATTGGCACATTTTGTGTGTCATTATTAGACATCGGATTTTGCATATTTGCATATTTTGAACCGCATATCCGATTTAAGTTCTGATTGCACACATCTTATTATACCCTTGCAAAGGGTATTATAATTTTGCCCAGAAGTTTGCAACGCGTAGAAATATTCATTTCCGACCCCATGAACTATATATATTCTTGATCAGGGCGACGAGCTGAGTCGATTGAGCTTTGTCCGTCCGTCCGTCTGTCTGTCTGTCCGTCTGTCTGTCTGTCTGTCCGTCTGTCTGTCTGTCCGTCTGTTTCTACGCAAACTAGTCTCTCAGTTTTAAAGCTATCGAGCTGAAATTTTGCACAGAGTCTTCTTTTTACTGCACGCTGCTAATATGTCGGAACCGACCGGATCGGATGATTATATCTTATAGCTGCCATAGGAACCATCGATCAAAAAATGGGTCTTAGTGAGAAAACCTTTTTTGTTCTTAATGCTAGCGTTCCCAAACACGGTCATTATTATTATTATATGCTTTCAAACAGATTTGCAAACTTTGGTTAAAATCGGATGACCATATCTTATAGCTGCCATAGGACCGATAGGTCGGAAAATGGGTCTTGCTGAGAAAAACTTTTTTCGGTTTCAATGTTAGCGTCCTGAAACTCGTCCCTTATTAATATTATACGCGTTCAAACAGATTTGCAAACTTTGGTCAAAATCGGATGATTATATCTTATAGCTGCCATAGGACCGATCGGTCGGAAAATGGGTCTTAGTGAAAAAAAAATTTTTTTTTTCAGGTAAATCGGTCTTAAGGTCGATGATTATTAATATTACACGCTTTCAAACTAATTTGAGAAATTTGGTCGAAATCAGATGACTATATCTTCAGGCTGCCATAGGACTTAACGGTCGGAAAATGAGTCTTAGTGAGAAAAACTTTTTTGTTTTCAATTTTATCGTTCTTAAACTTGACGATTGTTAATATGATATGTTTTAAAAAAGATTTACGAAATTTGGTCGAAATCAGATGTTCATCTGACGGAAAATGGATTTTAGTTACAAAAGTTTTTTGATTTTTATCTAAGCGTTCTTAAACTCTGTAATTTCAAAAACAGCTTTTGCAAGGGTATAAAAACTTCGGCTCAGACGAAGTTAGCTTGACCTTCTCGTTTTTATTGATCAATGATCTAAGGCCGCTTAAAACAATTTAGCATAAATTGCATAACAAAATATGCAAAATATGCAACAAACCTGTTTTTATGAAATTACATAATGTTTCAGTGCTAACAATTTTCTGATTTTGTTGCAAATCTGTTTGAACTTGTAAATCAACGTCACCAATTCAACTTGTAATCAATTTAAATGCCGAAAATAAGTGATAAAAACACATTTTAATTCAAAAATGGCTAAGAGATTTGCCTTCAAACTGTTTTGCAATACATATTTTCATACCAGGCACCCGGAGTGCGTTGCTGCGCCCCCTTTAGAATTTTAAACACAATACAAAGAAGTGAAGCTTAATAGACAATTGCCATCTATAAAATTTTCATGAGAATCTAAACTCATTTATTTTTTTTCAAATTTCCAAAGTTTTTGGTCTGTATGATCTTTACCTCTTATTTGTCCGTCTATATACCAGTCTTCGTGTCAATCTAAACTAACATAAGATTGAACGATACCTCCTATTTACCCGTCTTTAACTGCCAACTATTAAGTCTTCATGATAATCTGAACTAAGCATAAAATTTTGTATATATCCGGATTTTTGGTCCGCTTGATCTTGACCCGTCAATTTACCTGTCTACCATCTATCACAACTTAATGATTCCCAAATTTCTTCCATTTTGATTAATAATTTTAAAAATTTAGCGATTTTTTTAACAGTTTGATCTGCACTTCCTATATTTACCCGTCTACTATTGCCGTCTATTAAGTCTGCATATAATCGTTGGTCATATGAAAAATTGGCAAACTTTGACCTGTTCAATCCACGCCTCTTACATATTTACCAACGCCAGCGCATTCGTAAATACTCAAATGAAAATTTGACAAATTTTGCGGTTTTTGGTCTAAGCCTCTTATATACGCGTCTTCAATTGCCACCTATCCAACCTTCATAGTTATCTTAGGTCCTTTGAAAATTAGGCAAATTTTGAAATTTAGCGATTTTTTTGACCATTTGTTCCACATCTAGCCGTCGTTAAAATCTTCATAAAAATCTGAAATTAATGAACAATTTAGAAATATCTCAATATTTTAGAACTTTTAAGGTACACCTTTCATTTGCTCGGTCTACAACTTCCATTTAACCGTCTATATATGCCATCTATATATCCTTTATAATAATCTGAGCTCAAGAATGATAATTTTTGTAAATTTTGCCATTTTTATACATTTTTTATACAATTACATATTTTGCATACGGGCATTTCCACCAAAAGGTCCACCAAGACCGATCGAATTGGAGTACCAATTTTATATTCACCCACGAACCACTCCATATGGACTATGAGCCAGACGTAAAAATAGACCGAACTGTGTTTTCAGATTCACAAAGGAAGCTTTGGTTCGCGGAGTATAGGCTATTTTGTACCACCAATTGCCTCTGAGCAACATTGACCATTTGGGTATCACAGGCTTCCCCAAAATTCTGGAATTATTCTTATGAGTAAAATTCGCCATTGCCTCCAAGAAAAAGTACACTTTCAATTAAAATTGTCTTTAGTGGAGAAACCGCGGTACGCTAAGATGTCCTAAACTGAAGTATTTAAATGATACGATCTAATTTCCTGCTGGTAATGAAGCACTTTACTCATAAAATTTATTATTTAATTTTGGTGAAGCTTATTTTACCCTAAATGGTCAATGTTGTTCTAAGGAAATTGCTGGTACAAAAATGCCAACAAACCGCGAACCAAGGCTTCGTTGGTATAACTGAAAACGCAGTTCTGTCAATTTTTAGCTCTGGTTTGTGGCCTATATGAATTGGTTTGAGGGTGAGTTTAAAAATGGTACTCCATATCGCGGTTTTTTGGCTGTGGAGTAACATCTCTTAGGGACATGCAATAGTCCATAATACCATCATAAATATGTACTTTACTAAAAATCTACCGTGCGCTTTTAAAGATATTCAAGATTTAAGGTTTAGCTCCTTCTGGAGGTACCTTAACCAATTGAACGATTGAAGTGAATTTTTTGTATGGCGTTCCCCATGACCCTGTCCACATTTGCTGAATTTTTCAGATTTTTATCTTAAACCCTTGAAAACTAAGTTAAAATTGTTGTCGTTGTGTGTTGCAGGTACATAAGTACCCATAAAACGCGAACCGAGGCTTTATTTGAAAAACTGGGTATGAGGTGATGCTTACAGAGGTCTCTCTTATCATAATTTAAGGGTTCCATGCCGGGGTTTTTTTTAGTGTTGTACTGTGTGATGTATCAAGGAAATAAAAAAAACAAGAAAGGAGAGAACGTCTGCGCCGAAGTTTTAATACACTTGAAAAAGCTCGCTCCAAAGGTTAGCGATTTCGACCAAACTTCACAGATCAGATGGAAAACATTTAATTTTAATAATGACCGAGTTTAAGAACGCTAACATTCAAAACAAAAAATTTTTTCTCACAAAAACCCATTTTTTGAACGATCTTTTCTATGCCAGCTACAAGAAGTAGTCATCCGATCCGGACGGTTCCTGCATATTAGCAGTGTGCAGCTAAAAGAAGACTCTGTGCAAAATTTCAGGTCAATAGCTTCAAAACTGAGGGACTAGTTCGAGTAGAAACAGACAGATGGACAGACAGACGGACGGACAAAGCTGAATCGACGCAGCTCGTCATGCTGTTCAAGAATATATATACTCTATGTGGTCGGAGATGATTCCTTCTATGCGTTGCAAACTCCTGGGCAAAATTATAATACACTTTGCAAGTGTATAAAAATGGAGAGCTAACTTCGGCTCGTCCCAATGCGCGTCTAAAAAGGGTCAAATAGACATTCTTTTAAACTTAAAGCTCAAATTACCAAAATTCTCGACGTGTTGGACCATTACTGTAAACAGATTCGTGTTCAGCACACGAAAATCATATCAACCCTTCAATATACTGGAAAAAGTCGAATTTTGTTGCCATTAACAAGTTT
>JBAMBO010002600.1:0-10575 GCA_037044535.1 Lordiphosa magnipectinata | reverse complement strand
GAAATACATGGGAAATATGTGGGATGAGATTCGGACTTCCTCTGTAATATTTTTAAATTAATCGGGCTTCGGAAAATTCCATCCCCAAGGTATGGATTTTTTTTTTTATCCCATTGTCTTGAAATTTGATTTGTAAGCATAGGACGCGAAATAATTCGACACGTTTTTTCCCGATTTTGGAAAATCCGCCCACGAGTAAAATGGCCGGAAAATACTGCATGCAGAAAACCATTTTTAGATAGAATACGAATTAATTTGAAATGTGATTTTCCAATGTCGGAAAATCCGCCCTCAGGCGTGAAAATTACCGGTAAATGCTGCATGCAAAAAACTATTTTTCATCCGACTGGATTAAAACTCGGTTTGTAAGGATAGAATACGAAATAATTTGAAATGTGATTTTCCAATGTCTGTATGCAAGAAACTATTTTTCATCCAATTGCACACTGGGCTGGATGGCCAAATTTTTGGCATAATATGTAATTTTTCATGACGAAATTGTTTGATTTTAGCTATATATTATCAGAGAAGATACTTTAAGTACCGAGGGCTTTTAACAGGGCAGCAAAGTCTAATCTTCGCTTTGCTGTTTGTTTGCCAAAAAAAAAGCGGGAAAATAAACCACAACTTTGCAATAAAGAAGATGGGCTGCTTCTGATCAATAAATTTGTATAAAATATGGAAAATAAAGCTAAAGGTATGTTATTACAAATACTATGATGCAATTGTGTTCCATGTGTTATATGTTTATTATACCCGTTACTCGTAGAGTAAAAGGGTATACTAAAGTCGTGCAAATGTATGTAACAGCCAGAAGGAATCATTTCCGACCATATAAAGTATATATATTCTTGATCAGCATCAACAGCCGATTCGATATAGCCATGTCCGTCTGTCCGTCTGTCCGTCTGTCCGTCTGTCCGTCTGTCCGTCTGTCCGTCTGTCCGTCTGTCCGTCCGTCCGTCCGTCCGTCTGTCTGTATGAACACCTAGATCTCAGAGACTAGAAGAGCTAGAGCAACCAAATTTGAAATGTAGACTCCTATTGTCTGCACGCAGATCAAGTTTATTTTCAATTTTTGCCACGCCCCCTCACGCCCCCGCAATTTGGAAAAAACGTCATATCTCCTACAGTTTTGATGATAGATGGTTCGCACTTTCTAGAGATATCTAGTACTCAAAATTATTTATCGATTTGCTGAAGGAATGATAAAGATCGGATGAACGATACTCAAGTTATGAGCAAAAAACGGTCAGTTAACGCCCACCACCCACCCCACCCATAACCTAAGCATTGCGTTCAGCAGCAATCTTAGTGAGAGAGAGAGAGAGAGAGAGAGAGAGAGAGAGACTCGTGACCAAATTCGAGCTGCGACATTAAGGGTGCAGAGTATGTAATAGTCGGGCATGACCGACGTTTTCAAAAGTTTTGTTGTCTGATCTGTTTATCGTGATGAATTTATGTTGGATTTAGTAATTGACAAATGTCTATTAATATCTGGCGGATAATAAATAGCCGAGTTAAAAAATGTTGCATACTTTTCGGCTGACCCACCTCAGGCATACAGGAAGGCTAATAAACATTTGTTTCCATGAGTAACGGGTATATCGAAGTCGGTTAGAGCCGACTTTAACTTACGCTCTCGTTTTTAATATGTTTTGTGTGACGTCCTTAGCCAGAGAAAACCTAACCAAATCAGCTGTGCACTGTGGAGTTAAAACTAACTTTCGCCCACTTTCGGCCAAAATGTAATTATGTTAAAATGTTCTTGGAAGTATGTACTTCAACTTGATACTAACACTTTTTGCCTGTTCTCCGTCAATTTTCGTATTTTTAGGAAAGATTGAGTTCAGCCATGCGGGCCTTCTCGATGTATGGCTTGCCAATAATAGGAAAGACAATGCGATTTCGGATTGGGTTTTGAGCAAAGCCACATACAAACTATAAGTGTTGAGGCAAAAAATTATATTATTAAACAAATAACCAGTTTTAGTTGCCCAGTTGCAACAGAACCATATCCGATTTTAAGCTGAAGCACTCAAAATAAATTTCTTCGATAATGACGATTACTTTGGACAGAGATGAACAGGTAACTCCCAGCCCAGTCAATTGCGCCCAATCTGTGGAGCTGGCCCTAAACTATTTATGGAAACTACCGATCCATGCTATATACAAAATAAAGCCTGGAAGTCTTCTATATTGAATGAGTCCGCTTCACGCTTGGATTCGAATATTCGAGCTTGTGCTTTAAATTTCTTATAGACTGGGATGAAAAAAAATGGCAGGTGAGGGATAAATCGGAAAAGTAAGAAACGATGGAAAAAAAAACAGAATATACAAAAGCGAATGTGGCAAGAAATGGGGTTGCAAAAAAAATGGAAATGGAAACACAAACGATGGCAACACTGCAAGGAAGGCTTTTTCGAATCCAGAGCTGTTTGCATCAATTTTTGAATTTGACTTGGACATTTTAGAATGCTTTCATACCATTTTAATCTCCAATGGTATCCAATGTCGCCTACTTTACATCAAATTCTAATCCATGGATCCCAGATAACAGAGACTTCAATAGTACCAGTAGTCATTTTACTTTTAGAAGTACCTAAAAACTATTTTTCACTCGATTCGCTTGAAACTCGGAAGTGGGTGATGATGTTGGAGGGAAGTGGGTAGGATTTGGATGGTAGGTGGCTGGAAAGTATGTGGAATGTGGGTGGGAATTGGAGGGAAAACCTAGCAGCAAAGTCGTAGCGGGGAAAAGGTAAGTAGTAAGACGTTGTTTTCAAGCTGATGTATGTAAAATTCGCTTTGTGGGCTCTACGGAGGACACAAATTGAAAAGGCTATTCTGATGGTGGCACAGCGAAGTGCGACGGGTTAAAATTTGGATATTTTGAGCGTATACTTGGTCATAATTATACCAAAACACCAAATTTGTATAATTTTATCTCATTAAAGATAACACTTCTCGACAGCATTTTTCGCCAATGCGCCAAACCAACTTTTTCTAAACTATGATCACGAAAATCACCGTTAAAAAAATTCTATCAGCTAGTTATCGAGATATCGGTATTCGAGATTTTCCGATTTTTTTAAAAGTTTCCTACACTTAAACTTAAAAGTTATAAAGAAATTTATAAAGAAAAAACTTGGCCAAATGTAATGTAAAACAAGTGAGAGTGCTGCAGTCGGGAATCCCGACACCCTGTACCATGTAATGTTGTGTTTGCTTGGATCTTATTGTGGTTTCCAGAATTTAAACTCAGAGTTCAAACTTAAAAATTGAGGCCCTGACAGTTTTCCGCGGTTAAAAGAAGAAGGAGGAAGAATTTTGCAAGTCTTAAACAAACTCGATCTCGGTAGGGTATACACCTACAAACATGCAGAAACTTGTGGCTCTATCTCTTATAGTCTCTGAGATCGACGCGTTCAAGCAGACAGACGGATGCTGATCAAGAATATATATACTTTATAGGGTCAGAGAAGCTTCCTTCTGGCTGTTACATACTTTTGCACAAACTTAATATACTCTGTGTACCTTTCGTACAGAGTATAAAAATGTTGTTTATTTTTGTTGTGTGTATTCAATATAGAAATTTAAGTCTACAGATATATACAGTTTGATCCTGTTGTCAAATATCCTAAACTGGATTTAATGGGATCAACTGGGTATTGTTGTATAGATATTGTGTTAAGTGTATTTAACGAGAACGAATTCTCCTGTTTGCTTACCAATGTCTTGATCAATTCTCCATGATGGCAAACCATGTACAGCTGAATTGTAGTTGTCAACAAAAATATGAAACCGTTCACACTTTCCGTAGTGATTCCCAGCATCAAAGCGGTTACACTCACTGTGCATATGTTTCCGGCAGCTGTGAGCAAACTAAATAGCATTGAACCGCCAAAGATCCTGTTGAGATCATTCTGAAGTCTGCAGATAAACACCACTATTATAATTCTTGACTAGCTTTTAAAATGCCATTTTAAACCACTCACTCAATCAGATAGTTATGTTGGTTTATAAGCTCAACCAGAAATTGGCAGTCCGCTTGGTCGTGATCGCAGTGCGGCTGAAATTCTTCTAAGGTCTTTGAAAGGTAATTAAAGTGCATGCAGATTTGCACTTGAAAGCACACCAGCCACAAGTCCGTGGCCATGTTGGAGACGGTCATGTGGCTGATGTGAAACCACTCCATTGCACAGACGCACAGGTAGTGCCAGATGTGCGAATCATCATCGAAATATGGGAGGCAATGGTGAAAATGAAATGGATTCTCTTTTTGGAAGATGTACATTCCAACCGACTGCATCACTGAAACCAAGACACCCATTGCGCCAGAGCAAAAGTAGATAATTACAAGGACAATCAGGGCACGGGGCCAGTAGTACTCTTCTACACGATAATCAATCCTTGCCAGGGTGCTTTTCGGATACGGGCAGCCAATTTGGTATTCAAGTTTTGGATAGCGCCACGCTGTGCAGATGTAGCAAATTTGATATCCGAATTGATGGCAAAGATGGCCAGAAAGATGTGACGCATGATAAGCGACCGACTGTTGATTGTCGTTCCTTCGAAGATGCGAAATATCATAAAGCCCACACAGATAGCGTGACTGCCAATGCATATCCAGCGATAAATGAGCGTCAGGAGCTTACCGAAAACCGTCGTAGGTGCCCCTAGCATATACAGCCCGATGAGACGGTGAACCAAGCTAGGTAAACGAGTGAAGTCCTCGTAGGCGTACTGAACGGGTTCCATTTCAAAAGCGTTATGTGTCCTTATTCGTTAAAGTGCAGTACTTATAATACTGACAGAGCTGGCCGTTTGATGTGGTCTTGCCATAACTACGGACTGAAGGACTAAAGGGTGAAAGGTGAATTTGCATAAGAGATGTAAACACCTGCCGTGTCCTAGGCTTTTGCAGCCAATTAGAAATTTATTACACTTTGTTGCAAGTGGGAATAGTTTGCGGTTTTTCTCACTTTTAACTACAAAACCATTATTTGGTTGAATTGGTTGAATATATTTACTTGATACCAAGGTTTGGAAAATTGATTTGTTAATTGTTAAATATAATAATAAGACCAATGATATTCTCAAAATAAAAAATTTATTAGGCATCAAATTTTGCGTGTTCTGCAATAAGACTGGTCATTGTCTCACCAAACAGATCCACCACAATCATAGTCTTCAATGAGCTGTTAAGCTAATCAAAAAATTGTTTACTTGTTCAGCAGAACAACTCAAGTATAAATTTTGCCATAATCATCCTACTGAACTTGAATGATGCGGCATCATAATAGCCAATTTAAGGTATCAAGAAATAATACGCTACTTTAAAGAAGAAAGAAACTATTCGATGCAAATTTTCCATGTCCGGCTGTCCGTCTGTGCCACATACTACAGTGCTGCTTTGTAAACTAAAGTACATTTACTCAGAAAAAATGGTGTTCTTAAATGTAGCACAAATTTCTTACTTTTATACTCAGTCCGTTCTCAATTTTGCCGTTCTTAAAACAAGCCCACGTTCTCAAAACCACACCATACGTTCTAGATCGACGAAGAAACTAAGAAAACTCGTTCTTAAATTCAGTTTTGTAAAATGATCGACTCATTTGTCTTGATGATTGTCGCTAAAAAAAAATATATTCAAAATTAAGCTTCAATTATGATATTTTATTACCAAAACGCAAATCTTAAAGACTAAGCCCACGTTCTCAACAACTCACACCATACGTTGCTAGATTCGACGAGTAAACTCTAAGTAACACTCGCTCTCTCTCATAAGATTGCAGTTCTGTAGAATGCTGCGGTGGTGGGTGGGGTGGTGCTGGGTCTTTATCATTCCTTCAGCAAATCGATAAATAATTATATTCAAAGGTATTAACGTCTCTTCAAAATGTAGGAGATATGACGTTATTACCAAATAGCGGGGCGAGGCAAAAAGAAAATACGTGATCTGCCGGCAAGTCTAGAAATCTATGCCCCATACATGTCAAACTCGATGTCTTACGATCTGAGATCGGTTCGCATCGACAAACATGACTGACGACAGACTTCAGACTACGACTGCATTCAATTCGACTTGTTGACCCTCAAGAAAAAGCATCGGTCGGACAACGAATTCCTGCTCCCTGTTACACGACCTTTTACTACAAACCAGCAATATCTAGCTGGCTCGAGATCGTAAGAAATACGCATATCGGATAGAGTCAGTCATCAAAAATGACTGAGATAACTTTAACTCGATGATTCAATTCCTTTTGACCCCAAAAAAGCATCTCACAAGAATTCCTGCTACTTTTTAACGACCTTTTAATAAAACCAGCAATTCTAGCTGGCTCGAGATCGTAAGTTTGCATACAACTGTAAAAGCAGGACACAAACTACATTACAATGGAGGCTGGTCGCTATTGAAGTCGCTTCAATAGACTTGACCCATCTACTGCAATCCAGCAGATACCTTCTCATGCGGGAAGTGCTAAAACTGGTAGGGAATTCCAAGGCAACAAGAGCAAAATACCCACACCACAAATAACTGCTAAGCTGTCGGAAAATTTGTGCACAGAGAAAAGAAATATGCAAAAACTACTCGAAAATGTTGGATTTCTTCACGTTTTGACCGGGATTTTCAACCCATAACGTTTGTGTTGCTTTTCTGCACGTTCAGATTTCTTATTTCTAAACACGGCGTGCAGAAAAGCTACACATACGTTACAAAAAAAAAAAAATGAAATGGAATGAAAAAATAAATTAGGAGAGCAATGAATTCGAACTTGAGAATTACAAGTAAGCAAATATTGATTTGTGCCTTTAGGCAGATTCAATACAAGTAATGTCTTAGATGGCTTGCCTTACACGCGCACCGTGGCGGAGCCTTCTAAACATCATTCCAACCGTGTTTTCAGTCCAAGGGCCCCCGGGTTCAAATCCCCCCAGAGTAAGTGAAAAACAATAAGGAATATAAATTTGTTTAATTTGTTGTGTTTCAGAAACAAACTTTGAGGGTTCATCTGCTCTGAGATGATGCATAGCGAAATAATTGAGATTTCAAGTAGCAGCATATAAACAAAAAAAAAAAAATGACTGCGCACTTTATATTTATTTATTTATTTTTGTTTATATGCGCGCGCGCGCGCTACTGCTGCTGCTATCTTGAAAGCTCAATTATTTCGCTATGCGCATAATCTGAGGGCAGAAGAGGACCACCACAACACGAGGCGCTTAGATATTGAAATTCTACACGTTACGTGTAGGATTTGCGCACGTCGCGTGTAGCTTTCTGAATTCTACATTTTGCGTGTGCAATTTAGCAGGGCGCAACACGTTTCGTTTAGCTTTGACGTTTCTACACGCGCCGTGCAGCCAATTTTGTTTTCTCTGTATACAATCCATTTGTCTGAATTATTTGTCCTACGACAACCAAAGCCGAGGTGAAAAAGTAGACTATAATGATGACTAGTAGGGGACGTGGCCAGTAGTACTCGTGGACCCGATGATTGATCCTTGCCAGCGTACTTTTCGATACATTGCAGCCAATTTGGTATTCAAGTTTTGTAAGACGTCACGCTGCTCAGATGTGGCAAATTTGATATCCAAATTGATGGAAAAGATGGCATTAAAGATATACTGCATGATTAGCAAAGTACTGTCTATAGTCGTTCCTTCGAAGATGTGGAAACTCATGAATCCCACACTGATCCCGTGACTGAGAATGCATACCCAGCGATAGATGAACATCAGAAGCTTAATGGAGAACGTCTTTGGTGAGTCTAGCATATAATAGCCGATAAGACGATGAGTCAAGCTAGGTAAACGGGTGAAGTCCTCGTAGGCGTACTGTACGGGCTCCATTTCAATCGATTAATGTCTTTTATACTGACAGAGCTGCCTGATTGATGGGGTGTGGCTATTATTGGTGACTGATTAAAGGGTGTTAGGTGAATTTGCATAAGAGATGTGAACACCTGCCGTGCCTCATGTTTTGTCACCAATTAGGAATATGTTACACTTTGTTTCAAGTGGGAATATTTTGCGGTTTACCTGCTTTATAATTATCCTAAGCTGGTTTGCGGTCCGAGGTCAATTATTACTTTACGCAATAAATACATCGGTATAACGATTCGCAAACCGATTTTTGATGTGGAACATCTTTAATTTCGGTACGGAAGATTTTAGTAGGGGTGAAATTTGATTTCAGCGTCAGGTGACGCTTACGTCAGGCATATAAAAACGATGAATGAATTCAAGAGCACACACACACGCACCCATACACACAAACATCCACCCACCCGCACATCCGCCCACAAAACTTGCAATTACAATTCATTGTCTATGGCAGGGGTGCCCAAGCCTATTCCGCAAGCCACGCATTTGTTTTTGCTTTGCGCAACGTGGCCATAAGATTATAAAAAGCAAAAACAATTTCATAAGCGTGCTATCCTCTTTTGTTTTTGGCGCCTGCAACAACAACATCATATGTATGTGATCCTCTTCTCTCTCTCCTATGTCTCTGGCAAATTAAAAAGCAACAATAATGTTGGCTTTGCGTCGTCAGCGCTCTCACGCGTGTGCTTGAGACAGCAATGACCACACACACACAAACAAAAATCGGGTTTCTCTTTATTTTTCTTGTGGTTGTTCTTGCTTGAGTTGTATTTTGTGCATTTGTATTGGCTTCCACGCGCTCGTAAGCTCATTCTGGGCGCCCCTGGGGTATGGCTTAGCCACAAAAACAAAAAAGACACTTAGATACTCTCAGCAACAACGAGAGAGTAATAGAGAGTGTACTCCCAAGTTACTTCGTGAGCATAATACAACTAATATAGCTTTTGCTGAAAACGAGGGAGAGAAACGAGAGTGAGTGCTACTTTCTTTTTTTTTTGACAAATTGCCATTGCTGATTTATATACCAAGGTTAGAGGTTGTATTGTTTAATTAAAGGGCTTAATTTGGAAATAACAGAAAAAGAAAAGGCACGGCAGCAAGCAGGGCTTAATATCGGAACCTGTACCGGAACCGTTAACCGAAATAAACCGTTTCAAATCAAGTACCGGAACCGGAACCAATAAAAATGTTTATTATTATACCGTGACCAAATCTACGATGCACTCTGCAAAGTTAAAAAAACCGAAACTGTACCGGTACCAACGTTTCGGTTTCGTTCCGGTGCTATCGGTTCCATTAATAACGGTAAACGGTTTTCGGTTCTGCAAAAAAAGTTTGTATAGGTTCCGGTTCCGGTACTTGATTTGAAACGGTTTATTTCGGTTAACGGTTCCGGTACCGGTTCCGGTATTAAGCCGTGATTAAGACTTTTCTAAGTTAAATTCGAAAAGTCTATAATGTAATCATAATTTCTAACATGTTAACTACGAAAAAAATACGAAATATGAAATAGTGTATTTAATTTTACTTTAAATGTAAAACCATAAATTTTGTGTTGAATTTTGATTCGTTTTATAACACAGGAAGAAAATGATTTACCAGCCATCTTTTTGTTGATTATTAATCAGCCATTGACACACCGATAAGGTCAAGGTTCTTTTTGCATGATGACGTTGAGAAGCACTCGAAGCTCCGTCAAAATAGGAAGGAACCTCTCCGAACCATTTGATACCAAGAGAGGTTTTATGCAGGGTGACTTCTTTAATCTACTGATAGAATATATACTGCGCCAGTGCCCAAATGCCAACAGATCGGGCTCATTTCTTTATAAAGATCTAATGCTACTCGCATACGCCGATGATATTAACATTATCGGCAAAAACGAACGGGCGGTAAGCAGGGCGTTTTCAGAGATTGAGATGCAGTCTAAACTGATGGGCTTAGCGGTAAACGAGGACAAGACAAAGTACCTAGTATCCACGGACATTAAGTCTACGCGTGTTGAACAATTTGTTACTATGGGGAGTACAACTTTGAGGTTGTACAGGATTTTGTCGGGACGATGATTACCGGCGACAACAACATCAGCCTGGAGATCCGAAGAAGAATTACACTTGGAAACCTATGCTACTAAGGGCTCAGTAGGGAGTTCAAGAGCAGAGCCTTTTCTCGAAGGACAAAAATAGCCCTATACAAGTCGCTCATCATCCCAGTCCTGCAATACGGCGCAGAAGCATGGACAATGACAGCAGCGGATGAGGAGGCGATTGGCGTTTTCGAGCGAAAAATCCTTCGGAGGATCAATGGACCTTTAAAAGTTGGCAAAGGATACCGCATTCGAATGAATCACGAACTGTATGAGCTCTATAAGGACATCAGTCTAGTCAAGCGCATAAAGCAACAGCGACTGCGCTGGTTAGGACATGTAATCCGGATGGATGAAGAAGCTCCAGCAAAAAAGACGTACAAAGCGAAGGCGGATGAATTTGGAGGACAAGGCAGGAGGGGTCGCCCACCACTAAGATGGGATGATCAAGTGCGGAAAGACATTTCCAACCTTGGTGTGAACAACTGGTGCCAGCTCGCACAATGAAGAAGCGAGTGGAGGGCATTCATTGCAGAGGCCAAGACCGTCAAGCGGTTGTGATGCAACATCGGGTCAATAAAGAAGAGAAGAAGAAGTGT
>JBAMBO010002599.1:0-42143 GCA_037044535.1 Lordiphosa magnipectinata | reverse complement strand
GTAACCTTTATTAACATATACTACGTTTATACACACAAAATTAATTGTGCTTAGTGCTTTTTAAAATATGCAATGCTTTTGGAAAGGAATGATTTAGAATTGTATTTAATTTATATTTGGCATAACACAAATTATATTGTATACCCATAACTGGTATGGTAAAGTGGAAGAGTATACAGTATGGATTATGTATCATGCTGTAATAACTGGCTATCAATGGCCGTGTTCAGCAGAACAACTTGCTCCCTGATCAAGTAAAAATTTGCAATAATCTTCCCACTGAACTCGAGTGAAGCGGCATCATAATAGCCAATTTGAGGTATCAAGATACAGGGGCATGTATCAAAGAAATAGTACGCTACTTTAAAGTGATACTGTTCCCTCCAACAGCAATGCACAATTCTTTTCTGATACCTGCTCAGGGATCAATTATTCTGCTGAACACGCCCAATGTCTGCGTTCTAATAGATAATTATAAAAGCAAATAAAGTTTGCATACCTTGAAGGGCAATAATCATGATAAATTTGGTGTGTATAAACGTAGTAATAGCCGGTTATCAGTATCGAAACAGTAACAAATCTATGAACTAATTTCGGTTTTTAATCTACTAGTGAAAATTTCGTACATAGTACAATTTTTGGGAAAACTCTTTACACAGAACTGCTCTACTGAATCCCATATACATATGCAATATACTTATTTCTGGCACGCCGTCATCTTGACAGCTTGTCAGCTGGGCACCGGTAACTTGACATGTTTTGCTGTCATCTTGACAATGGATTGAAGTGAGGAATGCACAATTTTTAATACGCGTTTTGACTCTTGATAAGTTTGCTTATGGCCACTACTGTTACCCTAACATTTTTGAAGTGCGCGATGCCTCGTGATCAAAATCAAGCATTTTTCCGGGAATTGTTCTCTTACACCCTTCGGTGAAGCAGATATTAAAGAAGTCTGCTTTTTTATGTGCTTAGTGGATAGCTAGTTACAGAAAGATATTAAACCCAATTACACAAGGCAACAAAATTAGACATTTTTTAATATATTGAAGCGTCGGTGGTGATTCTAGATGATTATCGTGTGCTGAACACGAATCTGTTTACAGAAATGGTCCATCACTTCGGGATTTTTAGTAGTTTGAGCTTATAGATACAAAAAATGCCTGGTACGACTCTTTTTATACGTGTTCTGTTTTGACTTTCTTTGATATTATTTGAAATAAACTACCCCAAAGAATTCTACGATTTTTTTCCAATGAAGATTTACCATTTTTAGTAATTGTATCCGAGTTCACAACAACCCAATATATGGTTGCTGCCCCAATGAATGCAATGGATTTTGTTGAAAATTTTCATTGAAATTCTTTACAAATTTCCAGCCGGTCCGTTCCGTCTCTCTACCGGCAGTCCTCCTCCAAGTTTCTTTGGGTCTGCCTGGTGTCCGCCCGACTCCGTCCAACGGGTTCCACTCCATTGCCTTCCTGGCGATGTTGTTGTTATTTTTCCGCAATATGTGTCCTATCCAGCTCCATTTCATTCTGCGTATAATGGTGTCGACACTCTCCATATTCGCTGGTCTGAATAGTTCAGAATTCCGTATTCTGTCAGGAAAGAATGTGTAGCATATGCGGCGCAGGCAACGGTTCACAAATGCTTGGAGTTTTGACACTATGGAAGCTGTAATTTTCCAAGTGGAAGAACTGTATAGGAGCACTGGCATTACGTTCGACTTGAAGAGCCTGATCTTGAGCCAGCGTGGATATGACAAGCATCGCCAAACAGCTGACAGCATTCTAAAGGCAACTTTAGCCTTTTGCAGGCGCGAACCCACATCCAGTTCCGTCCCTCCATCAACAGCGACTACGCTACCCAGGTAGCTGAATTGCTGAACTTCCACAATTCTCTGTTCGTCCAAAACCAAAGCCTGGGATTGTCCGGAACGGATGCTGAGCGCTTTCGTCTTAGCCGAGTTGATTTCGAGGCCTGCCGCTTTAGCTGAGGTGTTCAAGTCGGCTAACGTGTTTGCCAGGTCGCTTAGCCTATTTGCCAGGAGGCATATATCGTCTGCATAGTCCAGATGCCGTAGTGTTGTAGTCATTGACCACTTTATGCCGCTGTTGTTGGGAGCCCTGCCGAACGCCACTCAGGACTGGAAAAGGCTGTGCGAGAGCATTCCACCGTGAAGCACTCTACACTGGGCGCTGTCGTATGTCGCTCTGCTGAGGAAAATAAGTTTTTCCGGTATCCCTCTCCTTCGCAACCAGTGCCATATGCACTCCCTGCTTACGCTGTCGAAGGTCTTAACGAAGTCCACAAAGGCCATGCGCAGGTTCTTTCGCTTCTGGCAGATAAGAAAAAGTATCTTCGAAGGGATAAGAAAGCAATTTTTTCTTTGTAAAATAGTTTCGTTTTGGGGATAAAAAAGGTATTTCTTACTAGGGAAAGGAAAAAGAGTGTGCTGATCAGAGAACTGCAGCGAGCTATCACGTGTATGTTCAATCACCCTTGCTACATATGCGGTACGAGTAAACTTAAAGCTCAAAGCTCGTTGACCATTTTCGTGTAGCATACACAAAACAAAAAATTCAAAAGTGATCGTGTATTGGCGAGCTCGAGTACTGCATAGTAGAAATACCCGAGATGACTCGTACCTTCGGCTACAAGTCCCCGCAAGTACTTGTTGCCGAAATCAATGATCTGCTTCGGGCTGTTACAATCAAATCTCGTTTACCCTTGCTACAAATGCGATAGAAGTAACACACTCGGCGCGAACAGCACGCCAAAAACAACAACATGTGAGACCAAAAGAGATAGCAGGATATCGATTGCATATTTTGCATTTGTATTTGGCGCACGGTTCCCTCTCTCCTTCTTGTGGTAAAGAATGTTTTTAGAACTTGTGACTCCTTTATTTTTTTACAGCAACTGTGGCGGGTTAAATTAGCAGCAAGTTCCACAGTAAACGAAACCTGCCACTACAGTTTCGTCTGGTCTTAGAATTTCACACACCACATTCCACACAAAACTTTTTTCTTTGCGTCGGCCAGACAAGGTGTAAATGCCATTTGCAACTTGCCCAGAAATAAATTCTACATTTTCTGTCATTATGCCACGAAGTGAATCCAAATTGCAATGACTCTTTAATTTCTGTAATTCAAAGCTGCTCAGCTACTGCGTAATTAGTGTGACGCAGTTGCATTTGCACATCATATTAGCCGAAGCTCGCCGTCAACAAACCGAGTAAGCGTTCGTGTGTAAGAATGTTGCTCGCTTGGGGCTTGTTGTCAACGAAGCCGAGTAAGCTTGGTGATTTTATGTTTAAAGCGCGAGTCACTAAAAGTACTCGTCAGTGGCGGCATGATATCCGCTGGCATCCGTTCAGCCGCAAGCTTTGACAAGCTTGTTCAATTATTACACGAGTGAAAAAAATGCTTACCCGTTCTGACTTAATGTGCTTTCGATCAGTTCTTGTGTGTCACACCAAGCAAACCGACTAAATGCGTGAGTGTACACGAAAATTAAGTACTCGTTGCAGGTCTCTGGTGCTGATACATACAAAACGGTACGAAAATGTATACTTTGGGGCAAAACAATGGGCTTGTTCAGCAGAATAATTGATCCCTCAGCAGGTATCACAAAAAAATTATGCATCGAATAGTTTCTGCTGAACGAAGTGCTACATTTTTAACAGCGCCCCGAGGCGATGATTTTTGAAAAGGCTGCGTAAACACATTAGCGCTCCGTGTCAACATAAATTTTGCATCTACGAAGCCACAATTAGGCTTAATTATATTTTGGAATTTATTATAGTTATTTACAGCCGATAAAAAACGTATCTTTGCAATCAATGCACAAAATGCGCATATTGTTACCGATAGCATGCCTATCGAAACACAATTACTGTTGGTGGGAGCAGGTATCACTTCAAAGTAGTATACTATTATATTTCTTCGATACATGCTCCCCTATCATGATACTTCAAATTGGCTATCATGATACCGCATCACTCGAGTTCAGCAGAAGGATCAGTGAAAATTTATACTTGATCAGGGAGCAAATTGTTCTGCTGAACAAGCCCACTGTTGCACGCGACATTTTGTTCCATCATACTTGTTATGTGCTTTCCATTATAATGCGAAGAAAAAAGTGAGAAAAAAGTAAGTGATATGCACATTTTAAAAACTTTTAACAACTTAGAGCGATCCGCTGTCTCTAAACATGTTAACCACTTATTCTTAAAGCGTGGATATGATAAAGCTGCAATAGCAGCATTTTCCGCATATGGAGTCGAACAAATTTTCAAATCGTTTTTCAACGCTTTGTCTGTACGACTTTATTAAAGGTTTGCAATAAATAAATTGATTTCAATTGCAATTGAATTGATTAAAATTTTTAGTTGATTAATCAATTGATTGAAAATTTAAATGATTAATGCCCAACACTGGTTTTGACTTCGGTAGGTTTGTACTTCGGACCCGGGGATGGTATAATAATTGACATTCAAGTAAAAAATTTGTTAAATTTTAAGTATAATTTTGTGTTGCCCAAGAAATGTTGAAATATTCACATATAGCAAACTTGTTTTTTTTGTGATTTGAAACCGCAAAACTTGTGCGAAAGTGAAAGTGGAGCTCTTAAAACGTTTGTAGATAGCTAAGCCCTTATCCTGCTCACTCTCCCTCCCTCGCTACCTCCCTCCCTCACACACACACACATAAATAGTTAAATACAATACATAATGAAACGGATTAAGCATACACATATAGCTAAGATAAAGAATAAATAGTAAAAAAAAAAGTAAAAATAATTATAAGAAATATTTCAACAAGCAAGAGTCTGACATCAAATTGCCTTTAAATGTTATTTTCTTGGTTGATTTTTGGGTTTTTTTTTCTCAAATTTTTTCAATTTTTTTTTTGTGTTTTTTTAAATAAGCTGTAGAGTGAATTTTTTTGTTTTTTAAATAGAAAAACCATTTAAAACAAATAATAATAATAATAATAATGAGAACAATTAACATTTTTTGTAGAGAAAAACAAAATAAAAAAAGATGAAAAACAGATGGAAAAAAAGTCACATATTTTTGCACAGCGTGTTATCGTATAATAAGAATTAAGTGTTAGACTTTAAAATGTAATTTGTAAACGAACAGAAAACACATGATTGGAAAATACCCACTCCCGCCCGCTCCTCGTTCTACCAAACACACACACACACACAAACTGCTGTCGGACAAAAGAATTAGTTAGCCAATTTCAAAACAAAACAAAAGTAAAAAGGAAAACCAGTCAGCAGTCCACCTCCAGGCTCAATTTCAGTTAATCAACAACACATCCCCCCCGCCCAAAAAAAAGGAAAAAGAAATCGAAATGACAACTTATGATGGTGCTTAATCTCTCTTGATCCCCCCAAAAATAAAATACTCGAAATAATCACATCAAAGGGACTGAGGCAATTGCTAATGAAATACGAAACACACTTAATAATTATATATATAAAGTATATAAAAATAAACATAGAGACAAAAAAAAAGGTACATAGAATGATCTTGAGTTGTTAGGACGAACACTCACACACACACACACACACATATATGTTATACCCACACACACACACACCCGAATTAGAAAATTGAAATACATGCAAAATGCAAAATGCAACTAATCGAAATATAAATACTGTTTTTTGTGCATTTCCAATTCTATGTGGAGCATCCTTGGCCGATCTCCACCGTTTTATATAAGTCTATATAATGTATACACTATGGTTTTTGTTTATTTTTGGATTTGATATGAATGTTACTTGATGGATTGATATTGATATTGATTGATTGACTGTAGAGAACCACACAAAAACACACGAAACAAAATTGATTTAAGAAAAAACCCAAAAGGAAACAGAAACGAACTAAGCCCATAATTGAGAATTTTTAAAGCACGATTCGAGATCACGTATAAATTTCATCAATTACACAATGTATTTAATAATGAAATGATGTATTTACGAATAAAAATTACAATTATCACAAAAGTCATTTAAGCAGCTCCACCGGAAACTGTGGCTCGATGAGTATTTTGAACGATTTCTTCTTGGTGTTGGCCGCCGAGTCGTGTGCGCTTGCGCCAGCAATGAAATCACTGCAAAATGGAGATTGAAATTAGTATATGGAGGGAGTGGTGGGATTGGGGGGGAGAGAAACATTCAACATACTCCTCATTGGCCAGGGTAACATTGATGCGTTCGGTGGAGACGCGTGTGGGTCGTATGGCACCAAAGAAATCCGTTATGGGCACCTTATTAGGATCGCGTCGGTACAGATCCTTGCGCACACCCACTGTCGATATGCAGACACGCTTGGGACACACTTGCAGCTAAAAAGGACAAAAAAGAAGCCAACTGTTAATGATGAAGGTAAGCGCTTTGATCTGACAACTTAAAGAAACAAAATTGAAGAAGCAAACTTCGGCACGACCGAATATCTTATATATGTACGATATATTCATCCGATTTTGACCAAACTCCCCAAAATTGTGTGGAAGCTGATAATATTCATAAGTGGAAAGCTTAAAGACGCTACCAAAAAAGTTTTTCTCACTAAAACTACTTTTTCGACCGACCGTTCCTATGACAGCTATATGCTATACTCATCCGATTTGAATCAAACTTAACAGAATTATGTGGTAGCAAGGGCTTAATACCGGAACCGGAACCTTTAACCAGAATAAACCGATTCAAACACGGTTGCCACTTGACAAAATTTGACTACACCAAAAACATTTCAAAAAAGAGCCATTTTCAATAAAAAACAAGAAAGAAAGTCGGTCAAGCCCGACTATAACACACTCTGTGCCCTTAACGTCGCAGTTCGCATTTGCTCACGAGTTATACGCGCTCATCTCTAAGTTTCACTCTCTCTCTCTCTCTCTCTCTCACTAAGATTGCCGTTCAATAGAATGCTGTGGTGATGGGTGGGGGGGTGGGTGGTGTTTACTGGCCGTTTTTTGCTCATAACTTGAGTATCGTTCATCCGATCTTTCCTCATCTCATTCCTTCAGCAAATCGATAAATAATTTTGTTTACAAGGTATCTCTAGAAGGTACGAACGATCTATCTCCAAAACTGTAGGAGATATGACGTTTTTTCCAAATTGCGGGGGCGGGAGGGGGCGTGGAAAAAATTGAAAATAAACTTGATCTGCCTGCAAGTATAAGAAATATATGCCCCATACATGTCAAACCTCTATCTCTTACCATCTCTGAGATCTCTTCGTTCATACGGACGGACGGACGGACAGACAGACAGACGGACAGACAGACAGACGGACAGACGGACATGGCTATATCGAATCGGCTGTTGATGCTGATCAAGAATATATATACTTTATAGGGTCGGAAATGATTCCTTCTCCCTGTTACATACTTTTGCACAAACTTAATATACTCTATGTACCTTCGGTACAGAGTATAATAATAATATTTAATATAATATACCGAAATAAAAATCCGGGTACCGTATCGAAACCGAAATTAATTGAAAACCGAAATAGAACCTTTAACCGAAACATCCCTTTCGGTACGTACCGGAACCGAAATTCGTTTCGGGATTAAGCCCTGGTGGTAGCATATAATATTGATCAATGACAAGTTTGGGAGCGATAGCGTTGAAAACAGAAAAGTTTTTCCTACTAAGACTTTTTTCCAGAACTATATTTTGTATGGCAGCTATACAGTGCCGCTCAACTGAATTGGTTTGACTCTTTTTTTTAGTTTTTGAAACGTTGTATCTCTGTAACAAGCACTCCGATTTAAGCGAAATAAATTTTGTTGTATAAAGAAATCAGTCATTTATGAAATAGCAAAGTTTCTGTTCTGTTAGTTTTGTTTTTATATCAATTTTATTATTATTTCAAAAACATAACAAAAAATCTCAATTTTTTTGGCTCCGAGTTATTTTTGTCTCCCTCTAACCACCGTGTTTTCCTATGTCGACAATAATTTTGAGTAAAGTATCTTGTTGTCACAATGAAGTATCTCTTTGTCACAATGGATTTAACATCACTCCAAAAAGAGAGGCGTTTCAAATTGTGATTCTATGACAAAACTTCTTTGGCGGTTCACCAAAGTTCCGCTCCCAAGTCAGTCACTGGGAGGGGGGTAGCTGTGGCAACCTGCAAACCATCTATCGAAAGCTATCGATAACTATGGTAGTCGAAGAACTATCATCTCGAACTGCATCAACTGCGAACTGCTTGATCAACACACAGAATAACTTGTATTACATTATAAAAGTAAAGGATAAATATTATTAGTGGAACGAAACACTGAATTTTCATACCCTAAAGTCATGACTTCGACAAAGAGTACATTACGCTCTACAAATGCTTTTCTAAAAAATAGAAAATGTGTTCTAAATTTCAGGGCATGATTTCTAATAAGAAAAAACCCTTGCATATCAGAGCTAACGCCATTAACATCTACACTGATGGTTCTAAGCCCGACGAAAAAGTAGGAGGAGGCGTTTTCTCTCCCAACCTATACTTGAACTTATCGTTCTGCCTTCCTGATCACTGTAGTGTGTACCAAGCAGAGGTGGTAGCCATCCAGGAAGCTGCCACCTGCTTTAGAACATTCACGGTCAAAGAAGGAAACGTATTTATATACTCAGATAGTCAAGACGGCCTTAAAGCACTTGACTCCCATACCAACAATGCTAAAACACTTACGGAATGTCGCTTATCTCTGAATGAGATCGCACGACATTTCAGTATACACCTTATATGGGTGCCTGGACATCGCAATATAGAAGGAAATGAGTCTGCGGACAAACTGGCCAGAATAGGTACCAATTCCGAACTCCTTTCAGAGAAGAGTATAATAGGGATGCCTATGGCAACATATAAGCTGCACTCAAAAGCTGATACACAAAAACCTTTCCTCCTGTGCTGTATCGAGACTTACGTGGCCTACATTCAACCTAAAACGTACAAACACACTTTTACGTCACAGTAGAGAACACATTTCACTTAAGGGTCACTGTCTTATTGGCAGACACGCAGCACGCCTAGGCGTCACTTACCATGACTTCTGCAGAAGTTGCGGTTACGAAGAAGAGGAGGAATCGGTACAACACCTTCTTTGCCATTGCCCCGCCTTGAGTGGAAGGAGACTCAGGACACTTGGTCAACCTCTGCTACTCAACCTCTCGGAGACATGCGGTCTAGAGATCCCAGCTCTACTCAAATTCATTTTGTCCACACAATGGTTCAGTAACGAGGACCCCCCTCAGTTTTAAAAAGGGTAATAGGGAATAAATATGGCATTGCAATGGGCCCAATGTGGCCTAAGTGGGAGAGCGACTTGTCGCTCTCAGCCATCGCAACCTAACCTAACCTAACCTATACCCTTGTTCCACTGGCGAACATTCAATCATATTCTCGAAAAGTGAATTTTCCTTGTTCCACTGACGAATGTTGTTCACGGCCACACGTCAGCCACACACAACGTCAACAAGGAACAGCTGATTGAATTGCGTTGTCTGCAATTGTAAATCAAAAGTTCGCCATCCACATGTCAAGCAGTATGCTCTCCTGGTAGTCCCAGCACGATAAAGGTAGTTTGCGGGATTCAAACATAAGAAATATTACTGCATTTTAACACTCTAAAATAAAGAATGGAACAATTGCCGTTTGCCTTGGCCATGTACAACTCATGGTGCTAATCCCCCACCGACTGAGTTAGAACACTCTCCGCCCATGGCAACGCCATTAACAGAGCAGCTGTTCCTATTGGTGACTCTTGGCAACTTCGATAGCATATCTATAGAAAATCTAGCCTTTTAGCGGAAAATAGCTATATGTCGTGACAGTGGCTAGATCATCCATGACAGTGACTTGATCATCCGTCGCGGATGATTTACCGAATGGACATTCATCTCTTATGAGCAGAGCTCGCAAATAACCCTCAACACTTTTTTCAGTGCGATCAGCCCACTGACAAAACACAAAAAAATCAAGACGACTCGGTCTCTCACTGAGCAAAACACTTTTTTTCCCTCCTCATGTGTTTTCTGTTGAGCATTTTCGGTTGATCAAAACAAACGAGACAGACCGTCAATAACAACTGAGAGGAACACTTGTAAGCGAGCGCTCACGCCAAAACTGTCTTCAAATGAGCAAAACACAAAAAGTGTTAGCAAAAAGTGTTATTTGTTTTGTTCGTGTGGTAGGCGGTGGGCTTATTTACTATTGTACTATGTACTATATGTAATTAAATAAATATGGTTTTTAGGCGTTAAGCAATTACTAAAAACTAATATTTTCTGCATTTCATTTGATAGGTTAATAATAATAAATTTCTCCATACTACACATATGTACAAAGATCGTTGACTGAGGCAAACACACACACACACAGGCATCCCAGTCACAAACTCGCTTACATTCTGCGAAGACACTTTGGAAGTCGGCTCTCGGCAAAACGGTCAGTGAAAGACATGAGCAAAACAGAAACAAAAAAAAGCGATCTTTGGTTGAGCGAAAACAGCTATTGAGCAAAACAGAATTAAAAGTGTCTTTTTGCAACCTCTTTTCATTGTGTGTGTAACAGAACATTTTTATGGAGACACGCTGATAGTGTTAACAGTTTTTTGCGAGCTCTGCTTATGAGGAAATACACAGAAAGAATGAGGTCATTTAGATCATCCAGCGGATTGCTGTTAAGTCGCTTTGAATTCACAAGCGGGTATAACAGCGCTGCTATATGAGGAGGTAACTGCTGGATTGCAGTAGTCAGGCAATGACCGCTAAAGATTGAACTGGGAAGTTCATGAAACAGCTGTACGGTCCACCAGCCTCCTTTATGGCGTTGTGTGTATTTCTGCTTAAAGCGTGACCTCGAGCCTAGTTTGATTTCTTAAGAAATTTTTATTTTGGTGCCGTTAAGCGAGTAAGTATGGCGTTAAATAGGACGGCCGTTAAACGAGATTTAGGTGTATTTGTTTCTTTAAAAGAAAATGCAACGTATTGTAATATAAACAAGACGCACAATTAAACCCCTTTGCTGTTAATTAACACTTAGTTTCTTAAAAATCCCCAGAGACTGGTAAAACTATCGGAAGCGAACAGTATTTTAGAGCAGAAATCTCTTTAGTTAAATTTTCATCAAAGTTTTGACAAATTATTTGCCAACGCCTCACCTTAGGTTAAGATTATAAATAATTGCCACAACTTAAATTAATTTTATTTTCTGTTTGCAAAACGTTACTCGACTTTAAAGATGTCGCTTGTTTGCCGTAAGGAAACTGGGTCGTTTTAGGGTAGAAAACGATTTGTAGAAAACATGGAACATGGACAAACTGGGATACCTAAATAATTCATAGCTTAAGTGGTCTTTTCTTTAGTCTTTTTATTTGAAAGCTTTAACAACTTGATATAATTCTTTCTAATAAATACTTTGAGGCTTTTTAAAAAAAATTACACTGATTGCTGTCCGGAACCGAACCCGACCATGAACTAAACCCTATACACTTAAGACCTCCCGAACCTGAACCCCAACCGGAGAAGTTTAATTAGTTTTGTAACATTTATAAAAATATAATTACATGTGTTTTTTTTCAATTCATTTGTATTTTCGATATATAACAAGTTCGAGAAGAAATTTTAAAACCCAAGTCAACTTTGTGAAATTTTGGTACCAATTTAGATTACTTCAAAAACCAGGTTCTTAAAAAAACAGTAGAAGAGATCGGTATGAAGGATATATACAATAATGAATATGGTTCATTCGAGCTCAACTAAATTAAGAACAAGAATAGAGGGACAATTCATAAGCGAACAAAGGAGCCATGAACCAAGGTTGAAAAAGATTTGGAACCGGTCCACGAATCGAACCTTAAACTTCATAAAAGGTTCAAAGCTGGAGTAACCCCAAAGTATTACAAAAAGCCCATTTGGTTTCCCTTGAATCGTTCGATGTTCCCTTAAAACTCTATACACTTTATATCAGGCATGCCCAAAAGCTGCATACGACAGAGCACTCACCAATACTCACAAAGATAAGCACCAATACCAATAATGAAATTGTTGTTGGTTAGTTTGCTTGCGCTCGCAAACACCAATCAAAGAAGAGAACAAAACCGGTTTTTGTTCTACGCGTCGCATACACACGAAATCGTTAGCGTGTGTGTCGTTTACGATCATTGATTTCCTATGTTTGGTGCAATAACAATATCAAAACGTACCCAAAGAGCATACGGCTGGGCATCGCTGATTTAGCGGCATTTGCGGCAGCGAAAAGACTCTGGCAGACCAAAAAGTAACTCTGAGCCTGTTAATACGAGAGAGGGCACAGGATCACGATTTGCTGGGGGAATTCCCATTGAAGACGGCTGAGCTTGCGCACATTGAGTGCTTGGTAAAACTGGATTCCTTAGACGCTTACGTAAGAATTACCCATCCATTACGCTTACATGTTACACATTTCTTAACAAATATGCATTTTTTTGTTACGAAATGTGTATGTTATTACTAACTTATTAGTAATAAAAATCTCAGAACGTTTTGCAAAATCCGATTGCTTCAACAAAAATGTCATACAAATTGCTCACAAACCAACGAACACAATGGGACAACTATTCAACAAGACGAAGTCTAAAATTGACAAAACAGACAAAAGTAATGTGATATACAAAATACCATGTAATGGGAATTCGGAAAACGCGTGCAACAAACTATACATAGGAACAACAAAGTCAAAACTCAAAACGAGGATATCCCAACATAAATCCGATTATAAACTCCGACACCAAACGACCATACAAAAAACTGCACTGTCGACACACTGTATGGAGAGCGGACACTCGCCGAATTTCGAAGAAACCACAATCTTACAACAAGAGAACAACTACAAGAAACGCTTCACTCTCGAAATGTTACATATAATAAATACAACAACAGACAAGAGACTAAACTACAAAACGGACACCGACAACTGCGCCCACATATACAGACACCTACTGAACAAACAATAGCTTAGTGTTAAACTCCACGTTAAGCAGTACAGACGTGTTAAATATTGTATGTAAAAATGTTCAAAATGTTGTTTAAATGTATTGTTATAATTGGTGAATTGTTCGTTGTAGTGTCCCTGAAGACGGATGCCGATGTGCATCCGAAATATATTGGAAACAAATCAACAAATGAGTTTTCTTCTTGACCTCGAGCCCGCAAGCAGCACTCTTAATAAAAATATAAATAATTGATTATTACTTGCTTATTTTCAGGTTACCACTATGAAACACATCATCGCTCTATTTCTCTTTTTTAGTTTTAAGTATTTAGTATTAAGTATTTTTTAATGAATGAAATGAACTGAAACTAATTTTTTCTGTTATTTTTCAGCTTGAAATAAAATCAACGAAATATATATTGAAATATTCGAATTCTTTTTGAATTTATTTTAAATTTATGCGCCCATTTATTACCCTATTTCGTCAACACTTCCATGTTGATTCGTTCGTTGGCACCCCATCGACGACAATTCGTTAACGAAACGTTTTGACTCCTTATTCGTCGACGGATCGTCGATGTGGAGAGCCGTGCACTACCTCCTAGGACATGGCAATGTTAAAGGTAAACAATGGCTAAGTAGGAGGGTAGTCGAGCGAGCGTCGACGGCATGCGTTAGGCAATCGACGATTCGTCGACGCTGCGTTGATGGTTGGTTACTAGAGGGTAAATAGCCTGTCTTTATGTACATGCTAATGTTTGAATGCCTTTGATGAAAAGAAGCGAAAACTATGGTTCATAAATATGTACATATGTATGTCTATATACCAGTTGCAAGGGAACATAAATGACTTATATGTTTGTAAGTATGTTCTTTCCTTTTTTTATAGGGCGATCATGGAACAAATTTTAAAAAGCACATTGCTCGATCTCACGCCGATTTGATAAAAAAGCTTGACAATGAAGTCGATCAGCAAAAGACGAATCAAGCACCGGAAAAGAAAACTGCTAGTTTCAGGTCCAGGTGCATTGATGAATTGTTGAAGCACAGCATTCGGTTGGAACCTTTTACCGAAACAAAAGTTTCGATACGTACCGGAACCGGAACCGAAATTCGTTTCGGTTTGATTCCCTGCTTAAAACTCTATACATGGGTATGAAAGAAGCCCTATCGAGTTCCTTTCAATCCTTGCATATTGACAACCTTCTGGCTCTTCCCTAATAAAAGTATCCTTAATGTTTACTACTAAATCTTTACTTCGACTTACAAATTCTCCAATAGTTCGCTTGCTAAATGGCTGAACTTTTTCCAAAAACTCCAGAGCATAGTACGTATAACGATCGATCATATAAACTCCTATGGAGGGATCCACGTGATGCTATAAAAAAAAAATCTTATTTAACTGCAAGTCGTCAAACTGAATTTACAAATGTACCCACCGATAGGGAGTCCTCGCCCACCAAACTGCTGGCCACAGCCAAAACATTGGGTGAGGTGAACTTCTCGTATAGCGAGGCCGCTTGACAGGTGTCGACCATGAAGAATAGCTCATTGTAACTGGAATGCAAGCAAAATTACAGTTCTATTGAAATTTCATGGTGCTTCACCAACCATACCGCTTCTTCTCCCACATCTGCTGGATGCCATCGGCCAGCTCCTGACTGGTGATCTCCTCGGAATCTTGAAATTTTAGAAAACCATCACCGCCATGGCCTGTCAGATAGATAAGCACATTACTGCCCGCATCGGAGAGCAGCTTTTTGGAGCGTGCGGTGCCATTCTGTGTGCGTCCGGTCAGCAGACGCACAAAGTTCTCCACTGTCACCTCATAGCCGCGATAATCCACCTCCACATCGTCGCCATAGACATTAATATGCTGATTGGCATTGTTGTACACTTGTCCAGGACGCGGATTGCGCGCATTGCAGGCCATGTCATCGGCTATCATCAGTATGATCTGGGAGTCGGGTATGCCCAATCGTTTGACGGATCGGTAAATAGATAAGACATTGGCTACATGCCGGTAATTGAACCAGAAACGGGAGGCATCCACTAACACTGCCCAATTGTTGGTGTGTGTGGATCTTTGGGCGGCATCCACATAACCTTCGGGCAGTATGGCGGTGTCATCCTCATGGGCAAAGACAAAGCTAGTAAAGATAAACAAAAGGCAGAGCACTTTAACAAACATTCTGTAAATGGGTTGTGGTCACACTTATAGCGACAACGATTTTTTTGGTATTAGTGCGACCATGTTCGACTATTTTTGGGGATTTGCACAAATAGCTAGAATAGCCGCAAAATAGCCAGATCTGGCTATTTTCTAGACATCTAGCCAATTATTGAAGCGTAAAAGTGGCTAAGATGGCGGTTAAAAATGACAGCGTAAAATATAGCTAAACCAATTTATGCTTAAATATTGGACTATTTCATTAAAAGACATTGGTCATTGACTTTAACAGGGCTAACTGGACCATATTGTGCTAATAATAGACGCAAAGAGGGCTCCCTCTCCCTTCATGACGTCTGTTTGGCCACAATAGTAAAATTTATTGTCCTGTCTTAAAGTTTAATAAAATAGCCATTTCATGTCCGATTTTTGCGTTTGTCGGTTTTGTATTAAAGTAAATTACATAGTTTTCACTGTCCAATTAATAAAAATATGATAATATTGGATCATTATATCTCTACGGGCATTTTAAATACTTTAAATTTTTAAATTTTAGAAAAAATGTTTTTTTTTCTGCAGTTGAGCCTATAGCATCAAAAGCACTCACCCTAGCACATTTTTATCTGAAAACAAAACTTTTGTCCAAGTTTTTTCTGTTAAGTTCTTTTTAGAACTTTAAAATCGGTTAAAAAACAACAAAGTTATGAGAGTTAAGGTGGAGACAACTTTTGATAAGTCGAAAAACACGATTATCGATAATATCTCGATAACTAGCCGATCGAATTTGGTTTCATTGCGATTTTTGTGATCAGCGGGCCAATTTACTTTAAAAAAAAGTTGGTTTGGTTCAATGGGTGAAGATCGGCTTTCATTTTGTCGAGCAGGGTAGGAATGTCATCTAAGAAAAACTCCTTAACCAAGTAGATAAGTATTATAAGATAAATATATTATATATATGCAAAATGATATTAAATATAATAAATAATACTAATTATTTATTATTTATGATATTTAAATGATTTAATAACTTTATACCTGGTATTATTCACTGAGATTCACGGTTGACCTTGCATTACTGGGGTTATGGCTGACTACTGCGGGCTCTCTGCCCTCTATCTCAAAAACGGTTGGGCGCATGAAAAAATTGTGAAGACAAAATTTGTCGCAATAGGTGTTAACACCATTGTAGCTATAGAAACCGAGATAAGCTATAGAAAATCGATAAACCGAGAAACCGAATAATAAAACGCTGATTTTCGTGACCTTTGACCTTGAATAACTAACGAGGCGCACAAGTGATTTTTTGTGACTTTTGGCACATCGTTTAGAACGCCAAAACAAAGGTGTACAGAAGTTTCCAGCTTATTATCTCAAATTCCGAGGTTGACCCCTTATTATACCCTTGCAAAGGGTATTATAATTTTGCCCAGAAGTTTGCAACGCATAGAAATTTTCATTTCCGACCCCATAAACTATATATATTCTTGATCAGGGCCACGAGCTGAGTCGATTTAGCTTTGCCCGTCCGTCTGTCTGTCTGTCTGTCTGTATGTCCGTCTGTCTGTCCGTCTGTTTCTACGCAAACTAGTCTCTCAGTTTTGAAGCTATCGAGCTGAAAATTTCCACAGAGTTTTCTATTTACTGCACGCAGCTAATATGTCGGAACCGGCCGGATCGGATGACTATATCTTATATCTGCCATAGGAACCATCGGTCGAAAAATGGGTCTTAGTGAGAAAAACTTTTTTGTTTTCAATGTTAGCGGTCTTAAATTCGGTCATTATTAATATTTTATGCTTTCAAATTGATTTGCAAATTTTGGTCAAGATCGGATGACTATATCTTATAGCTGTCATAGGAAGCATCGGTCGGAAAATGGGTATTACTGAGAAAAACTTTTTTGTTTTCACTATTAGCGTCCTTAAGCTCGGCTATTATTAATATTATATGCTTTCAAACAGATTTGCAAATTTTGGTTCAAATCGGATGACTATATCTGATAGCTGCCATAGGACCGATCGGTCGGAAAATGGGTCTTAGTGAAAAAAACTTTTTTGTTTTTAAGTAAATCGTTCTTAAGGTCGGTGATTATTAATATTAAACGCTTTCAAACTAATTTATAAAATTTTATCGACATCGGGTGACTATATCTTATGGTTGCCATAGGACCGATCGGTTGAACATGAGTCTTGGTAAAAAAATTTTTTTTGTTTAGTTTTGTTAGCATCCTTAAACTCGCTGATGACTTATTTTATATGCTTTCAAAGAGATTCGCAAAATTGCGCCGAGATCGGATGACTATATCTTAAGGCTGCCATAGGGCCGATCGGTCGGAAATTGAGTCTTAGTGAGAAAAACTTTTTTGTTTTAAATCTTATCGTTCTTAAACTCGGCGTTTGTCAATTTGATATGTTTTCAAAAAGATTCACGAAATTTGGTCGAAATCTGACGTTTATCTGTCGGAAAATGGGTTTTAGTTACAAAAATTTTTTGATTTTTATGTAAGCGTTCTTAAACTGTGACATTTGCATACGCAAGGGTATAAAAACTTCGACACAGACGAAGTTAGCTTGGCCTTCTCGTTTTGCCTAATTTGACTGGACTATATCATTTATGATCGGAAAACGAGCGCATTCATGACTTTTTTAATTAGACTGCGGACTCGAAACTGACTCGAGTGTGATCAGAAATTTCATAAAATGCTTGCTGGGACACTTGTCAAATATCTCTAAATAGTCGGTTGTCAAAAAAGTTTCTAAAGAGAAACTCTTATCAAATAGAACCTATTCTTTTTCATCATAGAAGGCTAAATTTTCTAAATATTTAGAGATATTTGATTTGCTATTACACTATTGTCACCGATTCTCTTTAGAGATATATGACAAGTGTAAAGGCAGCTTAAGCTTAGTTTACACTTCAACAAAGGAACTGCCAAAACCAGAGATTAACCTTTATTATCATAACCGATAATCAGTACCGAAACAGAAACAAATACATGGGCTAATTTCAGAAAAAAAATCCAAAATATCCGGGCTAAAATCAATCCCAAACAATGTCAGAAGTCGGTCAAGCCCGGTTTTTCTCAAACCAAGTACGAGATGGATTGATTTGAGTACGGATTTTTCCATCCCGGAATTCTTGTCTTGATCCCCACTTTAGCTCGATATTCGTACTAGATTTGATCTCTAAGTCGGCTTGGTACAAGAATACCCAAAATTAAATAGAGCTCGATACTCGAACTACATTCAGTCCGAAAACGGATGCATCATAAATGAGTGAGATTGACTTTAGCTCGATGTTAAAACTCATTTTAACCCCAAAAAACACCATCCCACTAGAACTCCATACTAATTTTTTAACGACCTTTTTGATTATCAAACCAGCAAGTTCTATCCGGCTCAAGGTCATTAGTTTGCATACAACTGTAAAAACAGAACACAGACAACATTGTAGTGGACCCTGCGACTAGTCCGTATGGGCATAGACTAAGATATCTAGACCAGTGTCGGCCAAATGGAGAGGACAAAAAAAGTGTGCTTGCGTTGGTGTGCAAGAGAGCTCTCTCCAGACTACAGCCGTTTTACTTGCAATTCAATGTTCACCGATACACACAATAATGAGTTCGGCTCGCGTTTGCGTAAAAACACGACTGACTTCGGCTCGTGGTAGCTATAGCTGGCCGGGTCTGATCTAGACTGACCGATTGCGCAGTCGACACCGCTTCTGTCAGAAATTAGTCAGCTGTACGCTCTCATTTCCGCTCTCTGGATACATTTGGTCAGCTTTTCGATCTTACTTACGCTCTCTGGATACATTTGGGAATATGTCCGTCTCGCTCTAACCACTGTGCTTTCCTACTGGCTCTGTAAAGTATCTTTTTGGGCACTATCGCTTAGCACCATCAAAATTGAGAGGCAGCGCAAATTTGTTCTATAATACTCATTCTCCATGGTATGGGCCACCCCTAGCCTATGGGCATAGCCTCGGAACTGTTAACTATCGAAGACTCTTCAATAGATTTGAAGATTTGACCAAAGAAAATTTAACATAGAAGCACATTTTGCTGCGTCGACAACTTTTCACTCAGATAATAGTCAGCTGTTCGCTGTCATTTTGGCTCTTTGAGTTATTTTTTGACTCTGAGTTATTTTTTTTGACTATGTCTTTCTCCCTCTAACCACTGTGTTTTCCTATGTCGACAATAATTTAGAGTAAAGTAGTTTATTGTCACAATGAAGTATCTCTTTGTCAGAATGGAGTTAACATCACTCAAAAAAGAGAGGCGTTTCAAATTGTGCTTCTATGTTAAATTTTCTTTGATTTGACCCACCAAATGCAATTCAGCAGCTACCTTCTCATGCTGGAAGTGCTATAACTGGTAGGGAATGAAAAGGCAACGGTTAGTGCAAAAATCCACACCACCAATAACTGCTAAGATGTCAGGAAAATGTGTGTATGTGTGTGTACATTTAGCCGGAGAGAGTTTTACTTTCTCAGTTTCGAAATTGCTCTCGGTTTCTTTTCGCTTTGACAGTGACATTCCGTACTTACTTCAATCTCGAGTCAGGATCATTTGATTTTCAAGTAGGATCCGTACTTAAAATGAGCATTTTCAGATTGATCCAAGCCTTGGTTGTGCTTTCGTGCTGGATTCAAGTAGAATCTGGTACGACTCGTACTTGAAATTTCAATCCGAAAGTCGAGATAAAATCAATTTTTTTGGACTAGCTTTTTATACTCTGTACCGAAGGTACATAGAGTATATTAAGTTTGTGCAAAAGTATGTAACAGGGAGAAGGAATCGTTTCCGACCCTATAAAGTATATATATTCTTGATCAGCAACAACAGCCGATTCGATATAGCCATGTCCGTCTGTCTGTCTGTCCGTCCGTATGAACGAAGAGATCTCAGAGATGGTAAGAGATAGAGGTTTGACATGTATGGGACATATATTTCTTATACTTGCAGGCAGATCAAGTTTATTTTCAATTTTTGCCACGCCCCCTCCCGCCCCCGAAATTTGGAAAACGTCATATCTCCTACAGTTTTGAAGATAGATGGTTCGTACTTTCTAGAGATATCTAGTACTCAAAATTATTTATCGATTTGCTGAAGAATCATAAAGATCGGATGAACGATACTCAAGTTATATGCAAAAAACGGCCAATAAACACCCCCCACCCATCACCACAGCATTCTATTGAACGGCAATCTTAGCGAGAGAGAGAGAGAGAGAGAGAGAGAGAGTGAAACTTAGAGATGAGCGCGTATAACTCGTAAGCAAATGCGAGCTGCAACGTTAAGGGTACAGAGTATGTTATAGTCGGGCTTGACCGACTTTCTTTCTTGTTTTAGGCCATGGAAGATTACGTATTTATAAAAAGATGCCGGCTTTCAAAGTATACATGTTTACTTCTTTTCACAAAAAATGGTAGCCAGCTCGAGCCAATCACTAATCGGTTTGACCCATCAACAAACTTGACATAATGCATACTTTTTGGGAAATGTTCTTTGTTTCCAATGAAGAAGCTTCTTTTAGCATTGTGATTCTATGCTTGTAGTAATTTCCTAATTACTGTTGGGAACTTTTGTGGAGTAAGCCTGGCTACAGCATGTGGGGTAGTGAATGAAGTTTCCTTTGCCATTGTATAATTATTCAGCAGTTACATTAAGTTTGGGGACCCCAATGAAATCATTCGAAGGTAATAGGAGAAGTTGAAAAGCTTTATAATGGGTCACAGATCCTCACGCGCAACGTAAACTGTATGTTTTATGTATGTTAAACAACATACAAACATAACTTAAACTGTGTTTTTATACGTTGCTTCTATTCATATATTTCAAGCTCAATTAGCTCTAAGGCTTAAGAGTCCTTTTTACGCTTTATCTTTAACCTATACTGGGGGTTATTGCTGGCTCGAGGTCAATGTTTTTAACATGCTTCATTATAAAATAATAAAACACGATTTTTGGTTTTCCAATATATTTCGAACCCCTTCGGGATTCGTCTTCAGGGAAAAAGCACAGCGTCCGCTTTGTCAGCTGTGTAGTTGAGAACTTGACAACCTGAGCAGTGCGCTGTACCTGTCTTGCTGGCGTAAGTGGACTCCAGTTTGGCCCATGCTTGCTCCTTTTGTTTTCCAGTGACCGCATCTGACTTCTGGTTCTCGATGAATCCTCAACTAGAGCTACTAGTTCCAATTCCTCCTCGTCTGCAAAATTCTTAGCACGTTGCCTTTTTCTCATAATTTCAGATAACAGACAAACTTTTAACACAGCAAATCATCAGCAAACCATCAGAGCTGGGCACATCGTACAGGCCCATTACGCTGCTTGCACCAGCAGTTAAAATCCTGGAAGCACTGGTCCTGCCCTTCCTTCAAGACCACCTCCCGCTAGCAGACCATCAGCACGGTTTCAGGAAAGGCCGTAGCACCAGCACAGCGCTCTGCGAAATCACCACCGCCATCGCAGATGGGCTAAACTCTCCTAGCCCCCACAAACGCACTGTGTTGGTTACCCTTGACCTGTCAAAAGCCTTCGACACTGTCAACCATGCCATCCTACTCCAGGATATCGAAGGCACCGCGCTCCCGAACACAATCAAGCGCTGGTTGGCAAACTACATGACAGGTCGACAGGCCTATGTTGAGTTCTGTGACGCAAAATCAAAATATAGGAGGCTGAAACAAGGAGTCCCCCAAGGTGGAGTCCTCTCCCCACTTCTCTTCAACTTCTATGTTTCTGGAATGCCTACACCACCTCCGGAACTCAAACTCGTCAGTTATGCAGACGACTGCACCATCCTAGGATCGGACAGGGACTACAATAAGGTAATTGCGAGTCTTAACTTCTACCTCCCAACAGTCTCTGCATATCTGGCCGGTAGAAACCTGTCTCTCTCTCTCCAGGAAAATCCAGCACCACCTTATTCACTACCTGGACCAAGATAGTGAACACCCAGATCAATGTCACTGTGGACGGAGGCATAATTCCCACTATCAAATACCCAAAAATTTTGGGAGTGACATTTGACAACCTTTTCTTCTTGGCGAGGCACTCGGAGAACACGGCCCGCAAAGTAAGGGAATGGAATCGGGCACTCAAGGCAATAGCTGGTAGCTCCTCCTGGGGAAAGGAGAAAGAGACCCTGCTAGTCACATACAAGGCCATTGGCCGTGTGCATGGACAGCAGCCATTAGTGACACACAATGGGGTAATCTCCCACGTACCCAGAATGCTGCACTCCGCACCATCACCGGATGTCACACCATGGCTCAAGTGGACCACCTACACGAGGAAACCCACTTGCTCGGCGTCCGTGATCACTGCAACATGCTGACCAACCAATTCCTAGTCAATGGCCTACAGGAGGAACATCCAAACCACTCGGCCCTACAAGTCCCGCTGCCCCCACGTACCAGCAGACAAGACCTGAGGACCCACCTGCCGGATGTACTCACCTTGACCTCGAACTCCACCACCATCTTCGAATCTGTAGCCATAAATGCGAGAAATGCCATCCACCAGAGTACTGTGGCCGAAGCGATCAGCAAGTTGAAACCAAATATTGTCCTGGGAGGAAGACCTCCCCCCATCAGCGATGCTGAAAAAACCCTGCCCAGAAGCACCCGGACAACTTTGGCTCAACTTCGCTGTAAGCGAAAGTTGGTTGTTGGTATAAAGAAGCCAGGCCATTCTTTTCGCCTACTTCAGCGCTGTATGGCTTGAAGGTGAGTCGTTTGTCCAACATTACTTCTAGGTACTTGTGTCCTGTTTTACTTGCAGAAATACCCCAGGACTTATATATTTATTTAATAGACATTTTAGTAACAAATTATTACAAACTATTTATGTAATTGTAAAGTTCACGTATTTATTTTAGCTCGTATTTTGTTGTTGCATTTAACAACTGTACGCTGAGTAAATTCAACCACAAATATTTTTTCACATATTTTGTTGTTTTAATAAGTTACTGCTAACTACAGTAACTTTACCATAGAAATAGTAACTCTGACGTGATTTTTTCATCTCATACTTTGTTTTTGCAGCAATTTACTGTACTGTACAAGTAAATCTTACCGCACAAATAGTATAACTTTTTAAATGAATTTTGTTGCTTCACGGATTAACTCTACCGACATTAAATCTAACCGCGAAAATTGTTTATTGAGAAAATTTCAGTTTGGCCCTTATATTTATATTGTACTTTCACTGAATTTGAACTTGAGAATTACTAGTGGTCTCATTTATGCGACATTTAAGAAATTTTTCGTGCATGTGGTTAGGCAGATTCAATACAAGTAATATGTTAGACGCGTTTCTATTAAAGCGCGCCGTAGCGTAACTGGTAAAGACGTCCGTCCAATTGTGTTCAGTCCAAGGGCCCAGAGTTCGAATCCCCCCCCCCCCCCCCCCAACAAGTAAGTAAAAATTTTTCAAATAAAATAAAAATGTGTTTAATTCAAACAATTGTTTCAGAACCAAAATTGGTGGGTGGGGGGTATATTAAGGTTGCCTCTTCTGGTCTGGGATGATGATGAGCTCAAGTAGATTGGCAACTTGTGACTGCGAAAATAGTATCCAACCCTACTTTTCCTTCAGTTGAGTAACAGCTGCTAAATTACTATTTTTATGGTAAAATTACTGTACACACAGTAAGAAAATTTACTTACTGTACGCATCGGTTAATATTGGGGTTGGCGCATTTCTAAACGATATTTTCAGTTAGATTTACTATTGCAATAGTTCTCTTTGCGCGAAGGTTTACGTGATAGGTACTGTCAAATTTTGTGAATTTTACCGACTTTTTGGGTTGGCGCATTTCTAACCCAAAATATCGGTTAAATTTAACCAGAGATTTTTTTGTGTGTAGCCAGATTCTTCCATCCCAGTTCTCCATTCAAGGCCATGAATACCTCTTATGCTATAAGTGTGCCTTTCTCAAACCAACGCAGACGGAATTCCCTTAGAACCGGGCATCGCCCCACAAAATGCTGTATGTCTTCCACGTCCTTGATATTACATAGTGAGCATAAGCCACCGTTAACGGTCCTTCTTGGACAGCCATTCAACCATAGCAGATTCCCTCTCGCCTTCATTATCCATGTTATTTCTGTTTGTCGGAACAGCTCGTTGCAGAACTCAAATAGTACTCGTGCCAGGTATTTAAGATGAAGAGTTAAGCTGTTAAGCGTACAGTCTGGCAGCTTTAGTATCCTCTTAATAAAATATCGCTGTAATTGATCCGCCTCGTCGCTTATTTCTCCTTCCCATATTTGAGCTCCATAACACTGCACAGTTCTGCTGATAGCGTTGAATATTTTCCATTTTGCAGCTAGATTTAGGGTTCCCTTGTTTAAAAATTTTGCCCACACTGAGTTTATACTCGCCTTCCCTGCTCCCGTTCTTGCTGCCACATGTTTTTTGAAGCTCATTGTTGGCGTCAAAACAACTCCAAGGTATTTGTACTCGTGTTATACCTTCACCTGCTCTGCCTGAAATGTCCAATTTTCCAATGCTGACAGTCTGCCTCCTTTTCGGAATACCATGATCTTGGACTTCGCTTTATTCACTTCCATACCCATGCAGTATAACTCCAGTTTTCCAATCATTAGTTGAAGTGTTGCGGGATTGTCCGCTACGATGACAATATCGTCTGCATACAATAACAGCCTTATGTTGGTGTGCTCGTGAAGATCATCCAGGTACAGCGCAAATAGCAGTGGTGACATCAGACATCCTTGTTTCACTCCGTTTATTGTTTGAAACCGCTCCGAGAGCTTGTCTCCTGTCCAAACAGCACAGTTAATTTACTAGTATATTTTTTCAATAATCCGTATCATCTTACTGGACACTCCTTGTCGTTGTAGCTTGTATATAAGAAGCTGACGAGGTACTCGGTCAAACGCAGCCATGAAATCCACAAAGTAAGCATAGACTTTTTTCTTCTCCTCAAACTTGATTCGTACAATGGAGGCCAAGTTGAAAATGTTGTCATACTAAAGGCAAAGTAATCTAGGATTAATCGATTTTGTAATTGCAATTTGCGCCGCTGGGAATAGACACGTATTCTCTCTCAGAACTATATGTTCCTATCCCATGGGATAGGCTTTTGGCATTTTGGACACCACTGCTCTAGCTCAATCATTGCTGTTAAGGCAGGACAATCGGGTCATTGGATTAAGCGGTTCGAATTTGTTTAATAGACATTTTAGTAACAAATTATTACGAATTATTTTTTCACATCAAATAGTCGTCGAGTTTTCACTCAAATTCAAAAACAGTCAAGTTCATAAAACTTGGCTAGACTTTCTTTAGTTTGTGCTAGCATCTCATACCGAACACATGTAAAATTTGTGAAAAAAAAATACATTTATTTTTAAATTTTTTAGTAAAATTTTCACAAAATTTTTGTATTTCGTGAGGAATCTAAATTTTAGTCCTTCCATACATAAATATATCGTCGTGGGGATCTGAGAGCAGCCTGACAATTGATAGCTGCGTGAAAGGTGGAGGAGCTGATAAGAGCAATCAGTCGTGCAGCAGCAGTGTGGCCATTGGGTATGTAGATTTAAAGGACAACTTGGATCTTAAAGAATCTGAACATTCTTATGAAGATGTCGACGAAGATAGAAGAAAGGCAATTCTCTGGTATGCTCCATGGACAATCTTAATAACAATTACGATGATAATGATGAAGACGAAGGACCTTAGTCTTGCTTTCTGACTTTCTTTTTCATTGTCCATTATTTCCAGCAATGACTTCGAAAAACTTGCTCGTTTTGGCCTACAAAGTTAAAATATTTGTCCGTTTTGGCTTGGTAAGCCAAAACGCGCAAGCCTTAAAGAAGTCCTTGGTGGAAATAATGGACAATCTTGAAGAGAATTACAAGGAAGATGATGAAGACGAAGAATACGAGCCACCGGTAAGTAATATTATAGAGAAAATTCGAATATAAATCAATGTAAATTTTTCTATAGGAGGTCTACCGTTCTACATACGGAAACTCAGACATGTATCTAAGAAACGACTTCGACAACCAAATGAGAAGTGTAAAGAGGTGGTTCCGAGCGTCTTCATTCGAGCGTCTTCAAAGGAACAACAGTTGTCCCGAGGAGCAGCAGAAATCCGTATGTAACCCAAGCCCAGATGTCCCATCGTCAACAGTTGTCCGAGGAGTAGAAGAGACCCGTATAGAAGAGTGCATTATGCAAGCCCATAACCAAGAAGACTGAAATGCACGCCCAACTCAAAGCCCAAGCCCACATGGAGGGGCATGTTAGGGATGAGACATCGTTCTTTTGTTGATGTCTACAACGCTGCTTACCACATCCTGTGTGCCCACATCCTGTATGGTCCCGGTGTTCTGCGGGTCGACGCTGGATAAAACCTGCCACTCCCCACGCTCCATGGATCATTACCGACCTCCGCCTAGGACAGACTCTGACAGCCTTGCCTTGCCTGGAATCGAAATGAAACTGCAATTTGCTGAGCCAGTAAACCGTACAAATCTCATTTTCCAGCTAGCTAGCCCGGCTAGCTTAGTCGGTAAAGCAGGGTCGTGAGTTCGTGCCCCACGTAGGGCGCCAATTGTTATGCCCGCTTTCGGTCGTAGCACACCTTTCGGCACGTTGGGAGGGTTCTCTCACCATAAATCAACCAGGATCGTTCGTCAGCAACCCTATTGGCTTGCTAAAATGTTTAATAACTTAAGACTAATTGCCAAATATTTGCTAAATTACTAGAATTTGTATGAGTTTTATTTCAATTTAAAATACTGGTTCAATTTTTGTTTTGTTTTAAGTAAAAGTACCCCATTTAACATACTCTACAAGTGTTTGTTTCTCTTAAAGACTGTTGGATTTTTGATATCCACTCCATGGCTGGATAGGTATGCTCAACATTCGTAAGATTTTGTGATTTTTGTTTTTCAATAAATATCATAAATACATTTTCCATGTTTAACAGCAACAAATGAATTTGTTTTGTATCTAGGCTTAGCCAGCTAGTGTCTCATGGAAACACACGAACAAAGCAAGCGGAAACCAAAAACATTCGTTGATTGAGCAAAAAACACCTTGAGAAAAGTCAGGTGAGATGTTATTTCGTTTCACTTTTTTATAGTGTCCGAGAGTGACTGTATTTTTTCTGAGAGCCTGTAAAAAGGGAACACTGTTTGTAAGCTCTGCTCCAAACAGATCAAGCTTCAAACAGATATACACACCTGATCATATTAATAGGTACACACATCAACTCTGACTTTAAGGTAACAGAAAACAGTTTTATTCATTGTTTCAAACTTAAAATTTGTTCTCATTGGTTCTTAAACTATTTGTTTTTAATAAAATAAACTTAATTGTAACATAGAATAATAATATAACATAAAAGAGATCATTTTGTGTTTCATATACGTTTTCAGTGTGATCATAATAATAGGTACACTTCATGTGTTGGTAAGAACCTTTCCATTAGGGCGTCGAACATTCCTTTCACAGTCATTCCCAAACAAATTAATCTTGGTTTCATCGCTCCATAATATGTTTCTCCATTTTTTCTCCCCGGTGCATCCTACCCAGTCTTTGTGGTCCCTTGCAAAAGTTTGCCTCATGGTGATATTTTTTTTGCGCATAAGTGGGCCTTTTCTGGCAATTCTTCCTGGTAGATTGGCATCTTGTAGTCGTCTTCGGATAGTTGGAGCACTAACTGAATTCCCAATTTCGGCTGCAGTAGCCTTCGATGACTTAAATGGGTCCTTTTTGCTCAAAGTTACTACATATGTAGTGGTCAAGGGTTTCTGTTGTTTTTTGTGGCCTTCCACGGGTTTCCTGTCTTGGCTTTCTTTCTAATGCATTTTTAACAAAATTATGAGACCTGTTCATTAATTTGGCGATGGCTCGTAAAGATTTGCCTTCTTTTCTCAGACTAAGAACCAATCGAGCTTCTTCTCTGATTGATAATTCTCTGTATTGACAGGAGCTATACTTAATTTACCTTTAGTTACCAAAAGATCACTGATTACAAAATTATTCACTTGATACTTGTGAGAAACGGAGACTGTACCTATTATTATGATCAGGCGAAATGTGTGGTGGACTCGCAATTTATAGAAAAGCTTTGATATACGGGGCAGCCCCTCTTTCAACTCTTTGTCACAGCGTGGCCAGACATTGACAACAACAAAAAACCAAAAATTAAAAAGTTGTCAACACGAAAAGTACGAAAAAACCATCTATAATTAAAAAATTCCGCTGTGTACCTATTAATAGGATATACCTATCAGGTGTGTATATCCTAGAGGCTAAGCTAGTTCCATGGAATTTTTGGGAATGAAATAAATTCCATAAGATTGTAATCAAATAGATTGATTATATCCTATGGAATAAATGGTCTATGGTAAATTATGGTTATATATTGGTTCCCTCGAACCGGCTCATGAATAGAATCATTCAATTATGGGCATTTCCAAACTGACGTGACGTTAGTCAGTGTCAGTGCCAAGCTTTTGTTCTCTTTGCGTAAAGGAGAAAGGGGGACACTTACAGTTTCAAACCCAGCAAACAATTTCATATTTCAAAAATACGTTTCGTAAGTTTTCAAATGTAAGCAAAACGCTTATAAAACGCTGCTGTGACATTTATAAAACGCATCAAAGTAAGCGTTTTGTAATCGAAGCGAACCCATCGTTATAAGCTTATAAAAGACGATTGCAAAACAATTTTTTTAAAACACGTTAAAACGTTTTTTGCAAACGTGTAAAGTAAATGTTTAATAATTCATTTTTATACGCTTTCCACAAGCTTTGTAAATACGGTTACAAAACACGTATTCTGAATGAAATAATTAAGCGTTTTAAACATTTATTTTGTGAGTGTTCTTATTGGTTTTTATTTTTATTAATAATAAACAAAAATTAAAATTCAATTAAATTAGCGGTTTCTCAGTTCTTTTGAGAATACATTTAGTTTTGAATATTCTTTGTGAGAGTTCTTTATGTATTTCATTATTAATCCTAAGCAAAAATTTAAATTTAATTAAATTATCCTTTTTCAGTTCTTTTGTTTACTAAGAATACATTTCGCTTTGAACATGTTTTGTAAGTGTTCTATCGGTGTTTTTTATAAGTAATAATAAAGAAATATTTTAAATAAAGTTGAATTATCGTTTTTGAGTTTTTTCCATTACATTTAAGAAAAGGGAACTTGATGTCTTTTAATTGAGAAAAGAAAAAGGAACATAAAGTTATTAAGAAATTATTATTTTATATTTTACTTATTTTTGCTGTTGTTTTAATTTTAACACGATTTTTCGCGCATTGAAAAAAAGATTTCGATGTAAATCACACTGCTCGCCACTTGAATAGGACACCCTGTATGCTCTCTTTAAAACTGCTCGTAACTCGAAAACGAAATGGTAGAATGACGGTATTTTTTTGCATATTATCTTTGTGCAAGCATTCTTCGCTCTTTCTGGTATATTCCAAGTTTTGGAATAGAACCGTTATAAAGTTGTTTGCACTTTATGTGAGCATTCGCAAAAATTCCTTGAATAGAACATGCATTTTATTTGGTCGGTATCGTTGACACGTGCACACAAATTTTGGTTTACTTAAACTTTTTGCTTTAATTGAAGTGTATATAAAATTAAAAAAAATTTAAATGGGGCGTGGCACTTCATTATCTGAGTCGGAGAAAGGAACAATCCAAGCTTACAAGGATTCTGGCCTTTCTATTGCCAAAATAGCAAAAAAAAGTCGACAGGAGCCGTCACGCCATAACAAATTTTTTAAATAATGAGGCTAATTATGGTAAAAACATGAAGGGCCGCACCCACAGTGTGCTTACCATCGCAAACAAGCGACTTATATTAAGAGAAGCTTCCAATTCACACGACTCTTTGGCCAAGATAAGGGAAAAATGCAACGTTAAAGCAAGTTTGACAACCATGCGTCGTGTTATTAATAATGCCACACACCTGAAGAGACTAAAAATCAAGAAGAAGTCACCTCTTAACACGGCTCGGAAGTTACAACGCCTTGATTTCGCGCGCGCACATGTCACCTGAACTTCGGAGTGGCAAAGTGTTGTCTTTTCGGACGAAAAAAAGTTTAATTTGGAGGGCCCCGATGGCTACAGCTACTATTTTCATGATCTTCGAAAAGAACCACACCATCTTGATAAGTTGCACAGCAGTGCTGGATGCTGGAGGTATTATGGTATGGGCGGGGGCCATTTCCTATTATGACACCTGTGAGCTTAAATTTATTCCAACCACCATGAATGCGTTGTGTTATAATGGTATATTGAAAGAGGCCTTTCCACACTTCCAAACTCTTTTTGCAAATCTAAAATGGATTTATCAACATGATAATGCATGCCCCTATACATACGGCCCGGATTGTTAAATCGTATATAGCGAGCCAAAACGTGGAGTTTTTAAACTGGCCACCCTATTCACCGGACTTGAATATCATTGAGAATGTGTGGGGATGGCTAACACGTGAAGTATATGGATCAGGTCAGCAATATTCGAGCGATATCGTTGAATTATTTGGGAAAATTGTATGCATCCCCCCTTCCAGACCGAATGTGTGAGGTTTTTGGAGAAAAACGGAGGCTCAACACACTATTAAAAACTTTTTTTGGTTTAAAAACATATTAGTAGTTTCTTATTTAAGTAATATTGTCATTTGAAAAGGATTGAAATATTCTTAAATGGATTTTAGATAAAGTGTCCTCTATTCAAGGGGTGCAAAATGAAGACTCCAAAATTTGTTACTTATTGGTTAACAATGTTTTTTCTATACTTACAACTTTTGAATAATTTGTAATTTTCGTCTAATTACTACATTTAAATAAACTTTATAAGAAAACAAAAATTATTTTCCTAGATGGCTTGGTTTAGCAGCAATTAACTATAGAAAATCGACTTTGGAGGTGTCCTATTCAAATGGCGAGCAGTGTATATACATGCAAAAATTTGCAGCAGATAGACATGGCTATATCGATTCGGCTGTTGATGCTCACCCTTTAGTACAAAGTCAATTAGAGTATTTAAAACATGGCTTGCTTAGACCCAGAAATTCTACTAAATACATTACACAGAATCATACAGCACATAGTAGGCCATAATTTTGACCATTTTTTGACTTGTTAAACCCTCAAACAATTTTCATTCATTCCACCTTAGCTCTTGCTTTCGAGAGGAGGTGGAATTTATTGGAATCATTTTTTAAATTTATTTTATTTTATATTTTCTTTTGTCTTTATTATCCATAATGTTCTCCAAAGACTTTGTACGACTTGCGCCTTTTGACTCTGAATTACTTAGTCCTTTATCTTCTATCGTTGTCTTCATCATCGTCGTCGTCGTAATTGGTAAGACTAGCGCGTTTTGGCTTTCTTATTTCTTCGTCTTCACCAACGCTTCCGTCATTACCAACTTTGTCATCTTCAGCATCCATGAAATCCTTCAAAGACTTGGTACTCTGACTTACTTATTTCTCTTCTTTATCATCACTGGCTTTTTTATTCCTTCGTCTTCGTCAAGATCATCATCCATGAAATCCATCAAAGACTTGATACCTACTTGTGCGTTTTGGCTCTGACTTAGTCCTTAATCTTCTTTCGGTTTCTTTATTATCATCGTCGTAATTGACTTTAAGACTGTGTATGATAGTGCAGTCCAATTCGATCTATTTAAAATTTTTATGGTTTCCTGAGGTGTTAGTTGCGTGATTTATCGGTGTAGCTTCCTGATTTGGCAACAAAATGCAAAGTGTCTTCAGATGTTCTTAAATTAAACAGGTCACATTCGCTGTTAGTGCGGTATGGCACGGCGTTTAAGGGCAACATTTGCGTAGGTGAATTGCGTAGTTAGGTGTACTTTTGGGTAACTGAAAGATTTTCTTTATATATTACTAGCATACAATCCGTCGCGCCTCGCTGCGCCGCCATCAGTATAGCCTAAATCAGTATAGAACCAATATCCCAAGTCCACACTTACCACCCACATCCCACCTTTATCCCACCCACATCCCTCCCACTAACCACCCAGATCCCACCCACTTACCACCAACTCACCACCCAGCTCCCACCCTCTTACCACCAACTCACCACCCACTTCCCACTTTCCAACCACTTCGCACCCACTTCGCACCCACTTACCACCAACTCACCACCCAGTTCCCACCCTCTTCCCACCCACTTCCCACCCACATCCCACTCACATACTATTTTTATGAATTGTAGCATCTTGCCCTAAAGAGATTAGAAGCGGAATTTTATTCAGATCGGCTAGAAAACAACAACTCGGCCTTGAACACACTCCGACCTGGACACTAGGGTGTCCCAAAAACAATTTTTTTTTTAATTCTCACGGGTGCTCTGGCATTTTCTGAAAGCTTATATAGCGGTAAAGATTTTTGAGTTTTTTTTTCCGATTTTTTGGAAATCGTTTAGAGGTTGCGCAAGTCGAATTTTTTCACAAAAATTGGGTTTTCCGTACTGTTTTTGAATGTTACTTATAACTTGGTCAATAACCACGATTTTTTTAGTTATCATTAAAAAAAAAATGTCCAATTTTTACTTTTATGAGCATAAACGATAAGTTTTGGCTATGCTTTTGCTCATTTGGGTACCATATATTAAATTTTTTCGTAAATTTTGCATAAATTTTGTAAAAAAGTGTTAAACTTATTTTTGAAAATGACAATGCACTGCGACTTTCGACGGGTTTTTCCTATTCACCAACTAATTCTAGTTCACTATTGAAAACAGTTATACACTCAGGTACTTCACTAACCGAACGACTCATATAGATTTGTAGATCGTCAGCATACATTTGGACAATACATTTGGTAGGTCATTTACAAAGATTGAAAATAATAATGGCCCAAGGACTGAGCCTTGGGGAACCCCACGATTAGTTTCTAAAAAAAAAGGTTTTTCTCACTAAGACTCATTTTCCGACAGATCGGTCCCATGGCAACCATAAGATAGAGTCACCCGATGTCGATCAATTTTTTCAAATTAGTTTGAAAGCGCTTCATATTAAGAATCACCGACTTAAAGAACGATTTACTTGAAAACAAAAAAGTTTTTTTCACTAAGACCCATTTTTCAATCAATCGGTCCTACGGCAGCTATAAGATATAGTCATCCGATTTGGACCAAAATTTGCAAATCTGTTTGAATACATATAATATTAATAATAGCCGAGTTTTATGACGATAGCACTGAAAACAAAAAAGTTTTTCTTACTAAGACCCATTTTCCGACCGATGGTTCCTATGACAGCTATAAGATATAGTAATCCGATCTTGACCAAAATTTGCAAATCTGTTTGAAAGCACTTAAAAATAATAATAAATGAGTTTGCGGACTCTAACATTGAAAACAAAAAAGTTTTTCTTACTAAGACCCACCAAAATTTGCAAATCTGTTTGAATACATATAATATTAATAATAGCCGAGTTTTATGACGATAGCATTGAAAACAAAAAAGGTTATCTTACTAAGACCCATTTTTCGACCAATGGTTCCTATGACAGCTATAAGATATAGTCATCCGATCTTGACCAAAATTTGCAAATCTGTTTGAAAGCACTTAAAAATAATAATGAATGAGTTTGCGGACTCTAACATTGAAAACAAAAAAGTTTTTCTCACTAAGATTCATTTTTCGACCAATTGGTCCTATCGCAGCTATAAGATATAGTCCGACTTTGACCAAAGTCAGCCAATCTGTTTGAAAGCACTCAAAAGTAATAATGAATGAGTTTGGGAATGCTGACAGTGAAAACAAAAAAGTTTTTCTTACTAAGACCCATTTTCCGAACGATAGTTCCTATGACAGCTATAAGATATAGTAATCTGATCTTGACCAAAATTTGCAAATCTATTTGAAAGCATATAATACAAATAATGGCCGAATTTAAGGACGCTAAAATTGAAAACAAAAAAGTTTTTCTCACTAAGATTCATTTTTCGACCGATGGTTCCTATGGTAGCTATAAGATATAGTCATCCGATTTTAACCAAAAATTGCACATCTGTATAAAAGCATATAATATTAGTATTTGCAGAGTTTGGGGACTCTAACACTGAAAAGAAAAAAGTTTTTGTCACTAAAACCCATTTTCCGAACGATAGTTCCTATGGCAGCTATAAGATATAGTCATCCGATTTTGACCAAAGTTTGCAAATCTGTATAAAAGCGTATACTACTAGTATTTGCAGAGTTTGGGGACTCTAACACTGAAAACAAAAAAGTTTTTCTCACTAAAACCCATTTTCCGAACGATAGTTCCTATGGCAGCTATAAGATATGGTCATCCGATTTTGACCAAAGTTTGTAAATCTGTATAAAAGCGTATACTAATAGTATTTGCAGAGTTTGGGGACTCTAACACTGAAAACAAAAAAGTTTTTCTCACTAAGATTCATTTTTCGACCGATGGTTCCTATGGCAGCTATAAGATATAGTCATCCGATCCGGTCGGTTCCGACATGTTATCAGCGTGCCGTAAAAAGAAGACTCTGTGCAAAAATTCAGCTCGATAGCTTTAAAACTGTGAGACTAGTTTGCGTAGAAGCTGGCAGACAGACGGACGGACAAAGCTCAATCGACTCGGCTCGTCGCTCTGATCAAGAATATATATAGTTTATGGGGTCGGAAATGAATATTTCTACATATCCTTTACAAGGGTATAAAAAACAACCGCTATCAGCGAGTCTCGATCGCCCAAAATGCAGCTGTAGCGCCGTCTTGTAGGCGCCGTGCTCCGATTCGCATTGGCGCCGCTGCTTTAGATCAATTTTTTGCAGTTTCTTTGTTGCTCCATCGCTAGGCTAAGTTCCAAACTTTCGTCTTTTGCTTTTTACTTAAATAATATGTTTATACTTGTACAATCTTTATTCATGTGTGACGGTGCCAGTGTTGCCAACGACTCTACACAAAAAAAGGACGGTTGAACCCAGAAAAAAAGACAGAAAACAGACAGATTTTATTTAAAAGGGTAAAAAAAACAGGACAAGCTATGTTTCTTTATTAATATAATAAAGATTTAATGAATATCAAAAAGTTGACAGTTGGCAACCTTTCTAAATTGTAGAAAATAGAGTTTAGCCGGCTCGAGGTCAAATGAAACACACAGATGATGTATATGCTGTTTTTTCGGTTGCTGACCATCTTCAGTGCCGTCTAGGCTTGTTGAAAATATATTAAAATATCAATATATCGATATTTTTTACAAAAAAATAAATATTTATATCGAAATATTTTTTTTCCTGATATATCGCATATCGATATTATTTGGAAATATATTTTTTGATATTGTGGTTAGTCACACTACACTTAGAAATCTTAAAAAGAGAAGATGAGCGCGGCAAAGATCTTTTACACAAACATAAACGCACATAATGCCACCGGCAGCCTTTGTGCAAAAGTAATAGTCAAGTGGTAACACCACTCATCTCCTGTCACATTCCTGCAGCCATGGACATGCTGCGAAAGTTACAGGCTGACGAAGGGATAGCAGAAGGTCGAATAAAAACTCTTGTCCAAAGTGTAGACACGAGGTGGAATTCGTGTCTCGACATGCTTGTTTCTTTTCTCAAACTTTCAAATAAAGTCGCATTGGTTTTAATAAAACGATCAAATTCTATGAAGGAACAGCTCACGAAATTGATATATGCAAAGACTTTTGTGATTTTCTAAGTCCGTATAAAGACGCAACAGAAAAAATAAGCGGTGAAAACTACGTCACAGCTAGCATGGTAATTCCATTCATATCCTTACTGATAAATAAAATACGTACATTGACTGTAGAATCGGCTGAAGGAAAACTTACTAGAGAAACTCTACTAAAAGTTTCTGAAGACCGTTTTCAATCTTTTCAAAACAACAAAACACTGGTGAAGTCGACAATGTTAGACCCGCAATTTAAAAAACTATATTTAGCGCCGCTCAATGCTCAAGAAGCTATTCAAGACATTAACACCGAGGTATCGGCAGACTGCACTGAAAAACGAGTATGTAAAATTATGTTAAAAACATTATTAACACCACTTTGAATTAACTTTAAAGTACCAGTTTTAATATAATATTAATTAATCTAAACATAATATACTTGACTATAATAATAACTATCTTTGTTTTAACACAACATTAAATTAAACTAAATCTATTGTTTGAAGAGATTCAGAGAAGCTCGACTTTGGACCTTTGGGCTGTGATAGTCAATTATTTATTGTTGACATTTATATAAAGATTTTTGCTATAATATATTTTCTCTTTTTTTCTGTAGAACTCAATGGACAATGGTCCAAACGGAAGCCAACTCGATGAAGGGAGGGAAGTAGAAACAAACGAAAGCTTCCTAGAGGCCCACAATAGATCAATTGCCATAAAGCCAATTACAGATGCCAAGAAAAATACAGAAATAAAACAATTTTTAAATTTATCCCAGGAAAAAACTTTACCGAAGTTATCAAAATTGGCCATGAGTTACCTTATAACACCAGGTAGCTCGGTTCCGTCAGAGCGGCTGGCCTCCGCCATAAAATGCGTTGTCTGCGACACGCGAAGCCGCATGACGGATATTCATAAAAACAAAGAGTTTTTTTGAAATCCTTAAAAAAGAATTTTGGAGGTAAAATCATGTTACCAATATATATCATTTTTCTAGAAAATTTAACTTTTTCATTGTTTAAAAAATGAAAAGTCTTTTAATTTTTTCTCGTATCCTTACTTAAACTACTCAACCTTGAGATCTCTGTTCTTTAATGGAAAAAAGTTTATTGTTTTATTTTTAATTTAATGTTATTAATGTATTTAATGTAAATTAATGTTATTTTGGGGGGTTTAAGATTTTTATACTGAAATATAAAAATATCAGATATATCGATATATTTTGGTGATAAATATTGCAAAAACCTGATGATATTTTTAAAAAATGATAATCATCGATACGATATTTTTAACATATTTTCACAACCCTAGTGCAGTCTGACATCTTTATTTTCATCTAATTTATATCTAGAGTGACATTATCAGCATCAATTTCGTGTGCATTCTTTCCAATTAACCGAAGACAACTATCAGAAACTTGATAATTTGGGCCACGAAATTTTGCTAGTGCCGCCTCCTGACGACAAGTGATGTTGAATGTGGCTAAAACGAAATGTTTGTTTTCCTTGCAGTTGCAGTATTTGCAGTATGCCTCCGGATCTAGATCCTTGGTATTCCAAGGACATCCAATTCTTTAATTCAGGTTCTCTTAACCAAGATTCGAGAAATTTTTTAATGCAAACGTCTTTCGGCATGTTGAAACTTTAAAGCGCACTGAACCGATATTCGATTCTTTTGATTTTGATTATACACAAATAAAACAGGGCTGCATCGCTTTTGACAAAATTCTTATCGAAGGCGGAATATCAATATGGAAGCGATGCCACATACTTGTAATTGATAAACTGTATGAGCGCCTTAGAACAAGTAAAAACGGATGAATAAAATAAAAAGGTCGGATAGGGGACGTTTCAAAATTTTTCCGGAAATCGCAGTTTCAAAAAGGACAGATCTGTCCGCACAAAATGACAAATTGGCAACACTGGACGGTGCCTCTTTGGCTAATGCTATTCTCGGAAACTGTACGAGTACCTGTGTCACGTTATTCAGGCAATGACCTGTGGGAAGATATCTCAGGTCCAGGTCGGCTGGAAGCCAGGAAGGCTGCGCCATCAGCATAAGTGGCTTTTATTACATGCGTTTGTAAATTTGTTAAATGTCGGCAGCAAAAAAAAAATCAAGAAGAGTTGTGCGCAGCGCCAACGAAGTTTTCCAACATTTGTGGAACAGCGGGGGGCACCATGTTCCTTAGGGAGCGAGATTGAACGTCCAGAACAGAAGATTGAAATTGAAGGAAATTTGTTACGAAATCGTGGCAAAGACTTATGGTTGACTGAGTTGCAGAAAATTGTTCGTGGAAAGTTACTGCGGACAAGCAGTGCATTCGAGCCGCCTTCACTGTCGCCACTGCCATTCGTCGTAAGTTAGAAAGCTTTCATTCAGTTTATAGTCAATTATTTACATTCATATTTAAATCCTATTGCAGAAACTTTCACTTGAGAAAATAGAGGCAAGGATATAATTACCTCGAAATCTTTTTTTCAATGTGCGAAAAATCGTGTTAAAATTAAAACAACAGCAAAAATAAGTAAAATATAAAATAATAATTTCTTGATAACTTTATGTTCCTTTTTGCTTTTCTCAATTAAAAGACATCAAGTTCCCTTTTCTTAAATGTAATGGAAAAAACTCAAAAACGATAATTCAACTTTTGTAGAACACTTACAAAACATGTTAAAACCAAAATGTATTCTTAGTAAACAAAAGAACTGAAAAAGGCTAATTTAATTAAATTTCAATTTTTGCTTAGGATTAATAATTAAAAACATAAAGAACTCTCACCAAAAATGTTCAAAACGAAATGTATTCTCAAAAGAACTGAGAAACCGCTAATTTAATTGAATTTTAATTTTTGTTTATTATTAATAATAGTAAAAACCAGAGCTGCAAACCGGTTTTGAACCGAACCGGTTCGAACCTGGAGTTCCGGCTTTTTTTTACTGTGAACCAAACCCTGAACCGAACCACGAGGACGAAAATAGATGAACCCGAAATCGTTCCGAACCCAAGCTTTTGGTTCGGTTGAAAAAAAAAGATTATACACATTAAAATTTATTTGGGTACCCTTCTATGTACGTAACAGCAGAGTCGACAATTAGAAATATAACAATACGGAAAGTCGGTCAAGCCAGACTATCAGGTCTGTTCCCGTTTTCGATTTCGATCAGATCAGGCGGAATCGAAATTGGTAGCTTTTCCCGTTTCCGAAAAACGATCAAGTTATTCGGTTTCAAAAGTTTTGCCTTTGAGTCAGTGGAATGCAAAGTAATTGACAATTTTCATGTCAACAGTTATACATTTCGTCTATCAAATATTTTAATTTTTACAAGTCAAATATTGTGAAGTTTTTGAAGTATCCATAGATATATTGAGCATACAACTTGATTTAAAATAAATTTTTCCAAAGTTTTACCTCAGAAATTGCATTGCAATTGTAGACGAAAGTCAAAACGATCGAAATGAAACCGAGTCGTTTGCAATTCCGCATCACCGCATGCGCAGGGTTGATTGGAATTGTTAAGGTTGCCATTTAGCTGAATTAAAATTCGAAAACGATTCGAACATTTTTTTCGAACGTTTTACTTTTTAAATCCACTCGGAAATGGGAACAGACCTGTATGATATACTTTGCACATGCGAAAGTGAATATATGTATACACTTTATAGGACCAGAGATGCATTGTTCTGGCGGTTATATATATTTACACAAATATTCTTTGTACCTTTGGTACAGAACATAAACTGACACTAAATCAGAGAAAACTGACACAAATTTTTCATCTAATACATCTACATATCGAAAAAGTTCATTGCCAGCTTGCCATGTAGCTTTGCCTGCTTCGACTGCCCCCCTACACCTCTTCCCTACAAACAAAAACTTCATAAAGAACTTCATGCAGTTTGCTTCACCGTGTAAATGCGGACTAAAAATGTTTCTAGGCGTCAATTGTATACCTATTGTATTGTTATTTTAAATATATTGGGGAAAACGTGCAACGAACCAAGGTTGGAACCAAAACCAACGCCCAAAAACCTCGAACCGCAAATTTCCGAACCTTAACCGTTGGTTAATTTTGGTTCGAACCAGCAATACGGAGGTTCCGAAAACATTTTTGGGTTTGCAGCCCTGGTAAAAACTAATAAGAACACTCACAAAATAAATGTTTAAAACGCTTAATTATTTCATTCAGAATACGTGTTTTGTAACCGTATTTACAAAGCTTGTGGAAAGCGTATAAAAATGAATTATTAAACATTTACTTAACACGTTTGCAAAAAACGTTTTAACGTGTTTTAAAAAACTTGTTTTGCAATCGTCTTTTATAAGCTTATAACGATGGGGGCGATTATACAACGCTTACTTTGATGCGTTTTATAAATGTCACAGCAGCGTTTTACGTTTATGTATTTTTATATGAAATTGTTTGCTGGGTTTGAAAGTGTAAGTGTCCCCCTTTCTCCTTTACGCAAACTGACTCTCTGACGTCAGTTTGGAAATGCCCATAATTGAATGATTCTATTCATGAGCCGGTTCGAGGGAACCAATATATAACCATAATTTACCATAGACCATTTATTCCATAGGATATAATCAATCTAGATAATTACAATCTTCTGGAATTTATTTGATTTCCAAAAACTCCATGGAGCTCCAGCTTAGTCTCTACGATATACACACCTGATCATATTAATAGGTACACACATCAACTCTGACTTTAAGGTAACAGAAAACAGTTTTATTCATTGTTTCAAACTTAAAATTTGTTCTCAAAATAAACTTAATTGTAACATAGAATAATAATATAACATAAAAGAGATCATTTTGTGTGTTTCAGATACGTTTTCAGTGTGATCATAATAATAGGTACACTTCATGTGTTGGTAAGAAAAAAAAACTGTAATTTCCATTTTGTGTTCTTTTTTTAGGTAAATTAGTATTTCCTAACTTAGTATCCAGTGTATCCACCTCTATTTTTGGCCACTACTGCTATTGTTTTTGGCATACTTTTAATAAGAGCCTGGCAGGTCTCTACTGGTTGGTGTCTTATACCACAGTTTTTGGACACCTTCCCATCATTTTTGTTTATTTGAAAATGAATGCTTTGCCAATTTCTTTTTTAAGTCTTCCCACAAGTTTTCAATGGGGTTAAGGTCGGGGGATTGGCTTGGCCACTTCAGAACGTCAACTTTTTGGTCCTCGAAAAATTTAGATAACAGCCTTGATGTGTGTTTAGGATCATTATCTTGCCGAAATACCCAACGTAATGGCATATTTTCCTCAGCATACGGTACCATAACTGTTTCCAATATGGATTTGTACTCTTCAGCATTCATTTTGTTCGTAGTCTGATAAATTGGACCTACGCCGTACCAGGAGAAGCAACCCCATACCATTATATTGCCACCTCCATGTTTGACTGTTTTTTTTTGTAATCCGTGGATGGAATTCCTTTCCATTAGGGCGTCGAACATTCCTTTCACAGTCATTTCCAAACAAATTAATCTTGGTTTCATCGCTCCATAATATGTTTCTCCATTTTTTCTCCCCGGTGCATCCTACCCAGTCTTTGTGGTCCCTTGCAAAAGTTTGCCTTGCATAAGTGTGACTTTTCTGGCAATTCTTCGTGGTAGGTTGGCATCTTGTAGTCGTCTTCGGATAGTTGGAGCACTAACTGAATTCCCAATTTCGGCTGCAATAGCCTATTTGATGACTTAAATGGGTCCTTTTCGCTCAAAGTTACTATGTAGTGGTCAAGGGTTTCTGTTGTTTTTTGTGGCCTTCCACGGGTTTACTGTCTTGGTTTGTCTTTCTAATGCATTTTTAACAAAATTATGAGAGCTGTTCATTAATTTGGCGATGGCTCGTAAAGATTTGCCTTCTTTTCTCAGACTAAGAACCAATCGAGCTTCTTCTTTAGTACAATGAGAATTTCGACCCATTTTTTCTAAAAAAAATAATTATTTAATTCTCTGTATTGACAGCAGCTATACTTAATTTACCTTTAGTTACCAAAAGATCACTGATTACAAAATTATTCACTTGATACTTGTGAGAAACGGAGACTGTACCTATTATTATGATCAGGCGAAATGTGTGGTGGACTCGCAATTTATAGAAAAGCTTTCATATACGGGGCAGCTCCTCTTTCAACTCTTTGTCACAATGTGGCCAGACATTGACAACAGCAAAAAACCAAAAATTATAAAGTCGTCAACACTAACAGTACGAAAAAACAATCTTTAATTAAAAAATTCCGGTGTGTACCTATTAATATAA
>JBAMBO010002598.1:0-45861 GCA_037044535.1 Lordiphosa magnipectinata | reverse complement strand
AATAGGCTGCTCGGCTGAGGCCGAGATCACCCGAAGGCCTTTTGGCCCACTGTGATGCCTAATTGGGGAAATGGAAATGAGGTGAGGTCGTGTTCAGTGCGTATGGTCGTGGGTTCGAATCCCAGTTGAGCCGAATAAATTTGTATATTTCTTTGTTTTTCAGAAGTTTTAAATAAACCAAAACTGGTGTGGGTCTTGAAGTGTATAAGGATGTCCTATGGAAAATGGCGGAGGAAAGGAAGAAGAGAGGTATCTTTCGTGGGATCAATTCAATATTATATCTCGAACATGCTTAAAATGATCCTGTTCAATTCAATCTTTTTTAAGATTACGATTACCCCGGGATAAATGTAATCCTTTTTAGGATCAAAAAAGTCGTATCAACTCAATCCTTTTTCGGAAAAGGTCAAGATTATCTGGGGTGACGTTGTTTTCATTACCGATTGGGAATGATTTGATTCCGTATGGATTGATTTTTCTTTTGAGTGTATATATAATATGTCTATTTAAACTATCCTGAGGAGTCGACAAAAAGAGCCTGTTTCAGCCAGACTACCCAGGTCTTTAAAGAATGGTTTTCCCAGATGCTGGGTGCGTTTCCTAAGAAGTGCAGGGCAGTCGCAAAGTAGGTGTTGGATGCTTTCTATCGCATCTATCTATCTAGCGCATGCTGATGGCTATATGATCTATGGTGCAGTGCCCCGTTATGACTCCTATCATAGTTCTAATCTTGTTCTTGCTAAAGTGTAGGAGTTTGGAAAGTTCTTTTAGGTGAGTATCTAGGCCAGAGTGATAGGGAGATGTGATCGTTTCGCCCTAGTTCCAGATTTCCGTTGTAGTTGTGTCATGATGTTTTGCAGGGGTCTTTGTATGTCCTTTTTCGCTTGTGTCACGGGTAGCGCTGAACCGTTCCTTGGGCTTTCGTCGTGGAGTTTAGTCCAAGGTGTAGATTATTTTAATCGCTTGTCAGACTTAATAGATCACTGCCTGGAAAACGGTACACCCATTGGGTAGACGGAGTGAGAGCTGTGTAGCTAGCTCTTCGGAGAAGATGCCAGCTCCTGTGCTCTCTTCCGTCTTCGAACAGGGTGTGTAGATGGTAAGTTCGTTCTCCCTGATAGTAATTTCTTGCTTCCATTGCTCTCTCTCTCTGTCGCCGGGAACCAGGTTGTAAAGCAGTGCCGGCCAAATGGAGAGGACAAAAAAGTGTGATTGTGTTGGTGAGCAAGAGAGCTCTCTCCAGACTGCAGCCGTTTTACTTGCAATTCAATGTTCACCGATTCACACAATCATGAGTTCGGCTCGCGTTTACTGTCAGCACTAAAGGCTAGCCAGCGACTGAAAAGCTTTTTGCTCTCTTCTCCTCAACTTCGGCATGCGTTCTGCTCATATATGTGTGAATAGCGAAATGTCTTCGTCTCCAGGGGGGTGATCATCGCTGTTTTAAAGTTGTCGTTCCATTTCTGAGCTGGTATACAGTAGTCGCTTCCCTTTGCCCCTGCAGTTATTTCTACTTCAAAATGGATACTGCTTTGGTCTGAAGTAGATGCTTTAAGAAGTTTCAGTTTCAGGGGTCTTACTGCGCTGCTCGCTGCCTTATACTTTAGGAAAGTGTATACAGGTTTCAGCCTGATTCGCCTGATCCTGTTATACCCAGCCAAGACGCTCTTTGAACCTTGTGGAGGTTGTTAAAATGGGATTTGATGTTAGCCGCCAGACCAGCGCTTCATATGTAAGGATAGGTTTGACGACCGCTGTGAATGATATACGGTTGCAGTCCTCATCTCCCATCGAAAGTCTTTTTGCAGGCTTAGTACGCGCCTAATGACTTCTTCATTCTTTCCTCGGAGTTTCTCTTCCAGGAGAGTTTCGAGTCCAGAATGACAACCAGATATTTGTCCTTCTTAACCATGTTAAGGTACGTTCCCCTAAGGGATGGCGGTGTGACTTTTTAGATTGATTTTTTCTTAGTGTAGAACCACCAGGAACTATAAAAGCTGAATGCATTTGGGCCATTGCTCTCATATTGCACCTAACAAACAAACTAGATAGCAAACTTACGTCGATGTGCTTGCTTTGATGCGCGGAATAAAGGCGACTGTGGCAAATCTAAAGTCTTTTGATCCATCGCTCTCATACAGCAGCTAATTATTGGGCAAGCAGAATAGCAAACCTACGTCGATTTGCTTGCCTTGATGCGCGGAAATAGGGCGACAGTGAAGTCTTGGTAGCCATTACTCTCATATTGCACCTGATTCTGTTGCAGCTTGGGAGCAAACCAACGTCGATATGTTTGCCTTGTTGCAACTGTGTTGGTAATTTGAATGAACTGTGTTGCTGCCCATCTTTAAACTAATTGCTGGACAATTATCAAATTAGTAGTCAGTTTTACCCCCCCGCCGCCGCTGCCGCAGGCCACTCGCTCCCTCTATCCACCTCCTTCTTCCTTCTTCACCTTCCAATGTCTCTCAGCAACAACTAAACAAGTTTGTTTATGGACTCTCCCGTACACTTTGATGGATTTATGCGGCAACATTGACACATTGACATGGCTTTAGCATATGAGTGGAAACCATTAACCTGGGACTACACCCACTTGCCTGGCGCTGACCCCCTTCTAACCGCATCACTCCTTCTCCTCGTTGCTTAATTTATTTGGTATGCACGGCCGTTAAGTGTAATTGGTCATTGAGAAGAAGAACCAAAACAAAACGAGGCATCTGGGGGGCTGGTAAATTACCAGTATTTCCTGTGCCGGTGAAGACTGAAGATTGATGATAATCGTGCGTCGTGTGTGTCAAGTAATTTTCATCGACAGAATTTTTGTTGCCAAAACTTGTCATAAATGTGAAAGTCCAAACGAAAATGGATTTGGAGATGAACAACAAATCGTAGACGCCGCTGGGCCTAACACTTTTTGTTTTATAGAGAGAAAATAGCTGCATCTTGTTGGCAGCAGCCAGAAACGTGACTGGAATCCCACACAGAGACGGAGACATTGAGTCAGACAATTGCATAATCTGGCCATGGCCAAGGCAATTGCAATTGCAATTGCAATTGCACTTGCAGCCGGAGTTTGGAGTTTTGAAGTCGCAGAACAATGTGGTAGGTGGAGCTGTGTCTTTCCCACCTTTCACGACCACGAGAAGCGGCGAGAAGCGAGAAGCTGGCGATGAGTCCACAGCAAAACGATGCCATTTGCATGGCAATGATTTGGTGGATTGTGGCTTGTGTAAGCGGATTTGCACGTTCGGCTGGTTGTTTGGTTTATTGATTTGTGCATTCATTTGAGGCTGTGCGCACATTTGTTGCCAAATTGTTTGTCGTGGCCAGCGTCGCGTCGCGTCGCGTCCCGCCGCTCCCAGCTCCCCGAATTCGTTTCCTGAGAACTTCGCTGCGGGTCATTTTCATTCTAATGTAATTTCTTTTAAATTTATTGTTAATGGAAATTTATGCTTCAGTTGGAAGCTGGGAGTTGGGAGTAGGAGTTGGAGTTCATGCCACATGCATGTGGCACGTTTTGCTGATTTGTCATGTTTGCAGGTTAAATGCTAATGGCAGTCGCTGCCCGGTTCCCAATTCCAGGAACAAATTGCCAGGGCCAAATGTGGGTTAGATGTGTTCCTTCTACACGAATCTCACGACTTGCTATGTTGTTGCCCATAAAAACGGTGTCATATAAATTCTAATCAGAGTGGGAGCCATAAAAATTCAATAAGCATTAAAATGCTCTTCAGTTGGCAGCGATCGAATGACTTAAGACACAAACTTGAATGCATTTCGACAACTTCATTCGGGTGCTGGGTGGGCGTGGCACTTGCTCTCGAAGTCGTATTTGTTTTATTGCCCCCCCAACAACAACTCCAGCGGAAATGGTGGCTCGCTCTGTCTGTCTGTCTGTCTGTCTGTCTTTTCAATTTAATTCCCTTTGGGCGCCGCTCTGGCCCAACGCCCACCTTGAGGCTGCTTCTGAATTTCCACAACAACAACAACAACAACAACAGGAAAAGCAACTGCTTCTGCAACTATAACAACAGCAATTGCAGTTTTAATTGCCTTGCACACTTTTCTTCTGGCTTTTCCGCATTTGTTTTCTTGATTTTATTGTTTGTGTGTTTGTGTGTGTGTGCGAGTTTCACTCTCTTGGAGGCTAATTAAAACCAAATTGAAGCGCTTTATACATTATCTCATGTTAATAGCCGCTGGCAGCTGAGGCGGGAAGCTCAAGTTACCAGCGAGGGTTACTGCAGTGGTTGATGATACTAAAGCAAGCTTCGAATGTGGCAAAAGCCTTATCTCATTTTTATGAGGTGACATTTCCAACTAGGCAAGTGGAACAAGGGAAAAACAATTCAACAAAATTTCCATAAGAACGCACTGATTTTAAAGAGATACAGTCGAACTTCTGTATAACCAACTTTCGGACAATAAAGTTTTCTATAAAATGAATTCGTTTCCCCTGAACACGTATTGTATCCTCGCACTCGTTCTCGAGAACCATTGAACGCATTCACTCCAACTTGATCAAAGTTCATTCGCTTGAAATAAAAAACGTTATAACAGAACTCAAACCCAATCAAAAAAGCACCAGGACATGATCTTACTACGCCTAAAATGATTATGGAACTTCCAAGTCCAGCCATTACATACATATGTATGTCTCGAGAATCTTCAATGCCGTACTGCAATGTGGATACTTTCCAATTTAGTGGAAGATATCGACAATCATAATGATTTAGAAATCAGGAAAGGATAAAACACAATCGTCATCATATAGACCAGAGATGGGCATGCACACATATCGTCACACATTTCACACGCATACAAGCACAATTTGCGTGCGCCGCATTCGTGTTCTATAAATAGCTTTCAATGCTTATAGCGTACGTGTGATTTTGTGCATTCGGCCGCGGCAGAGGTCCTATGCACACGCTGACTCGTGTGCATTGGAACGTCGCGACGCGCCCATCTCTGATATAGACCCATTAGCCGGCTACCTTGCTTATCAAAAGTATTTGAGAAGATTGATTGATACCCATGCACAAAATATAATTCCTTCACATCAGTTTGGGTTCCGAGCAAAACACGGGACCATTGAGCAAGTCAACCGTTTAACTTCAGATATTCAGACTGCGTATAAGCACCACGAATACTGCTCTGCCATTTTCCCAGATGTTGCCCAAGCGTTTGACCGCGTTTGGTTGGATCCCAACAGACCCCCGACTAACAATATCCACTTTTGCGGATGATACGGCAATTCTAAGCAGATCACGATGTCCAATTATCGCATCCAGACTTTTGGCAAGCCAACTATCTCACGTGGAGGAGTGGCTGGCCAACTGGCGCATAAAAATTAACGAGCAAAAGTGTATACACGTGACGTTCACACTCAACAGAAGCACCTGTCCCCAGATATCCCTAAACGCGACTATGATACCACAATCAAACGATATTGTTTACCTTGGTGTCCATCTCGACAGAAGGCTCACACATAGACTCGAAAAAACTTCAAATAAGGCTAAAGACCAACAGCCTTCACTGGCTAATTAACTCAAGTTCCCCTCTAAAACTGGAATATAAAGTCTTACTGTGCACAAGCATCTTAAAGCCTGTCTGGACTTATGGCTCACAGCTATGGGGAAATGCCTGTGCGAGCAGTGTGGACATCCTTCAAAGATCACAATCAAGAATTCTAAGAGCACTCACTGGTGCACCATGGTACATTCGCAACGAGTGTATCCACAACGATCTGAGGATCCCATTGGTCGAAACTGAAATACAGCAACTAAAGCGCAAATATTCTGAAATGCTTCTAGCCCATCCTAATGAACTTGCACAATCTCTCACCCTGCAAGTAACGCATTCTCGCCTCCGAAGAAAAGACCCACCAACCCAGCGACTGAATTAAAGGACCGCAGAACATAAACTAGCTCCAATAGGGGATGGTTGTACAATAGTTTGTAGCTTAAGATTTGAAAAATTATTGTTAGTCTCATTAAGAGAAGAAAAAACGACGGCTATTTGACAAGTGACATTTATGCTATATTACAGCTTAAACGTATTAAAGGAAACATATTTATATACTCGAATAGTCAAGCAGCCCTGAAGGCACTTGACTCACATACGCATAACGCTAAGACGCTAACACGGCTGTAAATGCATACGAATACATTCCCAGTTTGAGAGAGGCACATTCTCTGCTCACATTGCCGACCCCTGCTTAACATAGATAAATGGAGACAACTACGACTTTACAACCTATCTTTCGCTTCATCTCCTTCTCGAAGTCGTAATATGCAGACTTAAGATATGATTTTGTAATTATACTGCCAGGTTCGGGAGGCGAGTAATATAGAAGATTAATCTATTGTTGAATGTTTATTCGTTCTTTCGACTTATTGAGTTGCTTAATAAGCGAAGAAATGTGGGTGAGAGTTGGTTGACGGTACAGTTCCACCCAAAATCTCTATTATACCATCTTGAGGAGTCAATAAAAAGAACTAGGTAAGTTATAGGGGCCCATTTTTCATACTAGTCAGATGTTTAGAATAATTTTCGACCTGGTACTGGGTGCGTTTGCTAAGAAGTGCAGGGCAGTGTTATACAAGCTGTTGGATGCTTGTTCTTTCCTTCTCAAGGTGGAACTTGCATCCTAATGGCCATATGAGCTATGTATGGGGGTCAGTGCATTATCTATTATCATGGACTTAATACAATTCTGCAAAAGTGTAGAAGTTGGGATGATTCTTTGGATGTAAATCTTTGCGCCGATTGTCGCTTTGTCTTAGTTCTGGTTTTCGTGGTACTTTGGCGATTCCTGGTATGCCTGAGTGGTACCAAGGCGAGTCACATTGCTGCGGACTGTTTACATAGACCAACAAAATGAACAACTTTGTGAGGTGTAGCCCTCTTTATTTGAAACTATGACAAGTTTATGTTCACTGATTCCAAAACTGGTTTCGGGTTAGCTCCATCAGCTCTTGTTTTCAAGATACTAGAATCTAGATTCCCACTGAAAATTTTTATGGCAACTGTTAAAAGGCTACGTGTCCTTCCACTTCCAACAGCGGAGCAAGAATACCTCCCTGCGGAGTGCCTCTGTTACCACATCTGCAAGCAGTTGCACCGCCAAGTAGGGAGTACACCGACCTGTTGGTTAGCAATTGTTCGATGAATCCTACCAGCGGCACATCTGCTCCCAGATATGTCAAGGCAGAGGTGATGGCGTTATTGAAGGCACCCTCTATGTCGAGAGACGCTACCAAGGAGTAGTTGATTACTTCAAGGGAGTGCAGGGCGGTTGGGGTCAGTAGATCTACCCTTGCTGTATGCATGTAGCGTGTGTGTCAGATGAGCGGGATTTATAGTTTGCCTCAGGTGTGCGTCCATAAGTCTATCAAGAGTTTTCAGTAGAAACGAAGATAGGTTGGTTAGCGTATAATCGTTTGCCAGCTTTCGGTATGAAAACCAGGAGTGAAAAAGCGCCAGAACACTTTGTATTTTCATCCGATTGACTTAAAGCTCGGTTTGTAAGCAGAAAAACGCTTCATAAGCAGGGCTGCAAACCCAAAAAATTTTTCGGAACCTCCGTTTTGCTGGTTCGAACTAAAATTTATCAACGGTTAAGGTTCGGAAATCTGAGGTTCGAGGTTTTTGGGCGTTGGTTTTGGTTCGAACCTTGGTTCGTTGCACGTTTTTCCCAATATATTATATTTAAAATAACAATACATTAGTCCGCATTTACACGGTGAAGCAAACTGCATGAAGTTCTTTATGAAGTTTTTGATTGTAGGGAAGAGATGTAGGGGGGCAGTCGAAGCAGGCAAAGCTTCATGGCAAGCTGGCAATGAAGTTTTTCGATATGTATATGTATAAGATGAAAAATTTGTGCCAGTTTTCTCTGGTTTAGTGTCTGTTTATGTTCTGTACCAATGGTACAAAGAATACTTGTGCAAATGTATGTAACCGCCAGAACAAAGCATCTCTGGCCCTATAAAGTGAATACATATATTCACTTTCGCATGTGCAAAGTATATCATACAGGTCTGTTCCCATTTCCGAGTGGATTTAAAAAGTAAAACGATTGGAATTCCGATTCATTTTCAGTTTGATGTTCCCGTTTCCGAATGAAATAGAAATCGTTTTTCTTTTCGAATGAATGTTTGAATGATCGTTTTCGAACTTTAATTCAGCTGAATGGCAACCTTAACAATTTCGATCAACCCTTTGCATGCGCTGATGCGGAATTGCGAACGGTTCGGTTTCATTTCGATCGTTTTTGCTTTCGTCTACATGCAAGACTTTGAAAAAATTGATTTTAAATCAAGTTGTATGCTCAATATGTCTTTGGATACTTTAAAATAAAAAAAATGAATTTGATAGACGAAATGTATAACCGTTGACATGAAAATTGTCAATTACTCTTCATTCCACCGACTCAAAGGCAAAACTTTTGAAACCGAATAACTTGATCGTTTATCGGAAACGGAAACAGCTACCAATTCCGCATGATTTGATCGAAATCGAAAACGGGAACAGAGCTGATAGTCTGGCTTGACCGACTTTCCGTATTGTTATATTTCTAATTGTCGACTCTGCTGTTACGTACATAGAAGGGTACCCAAATAAATTTTAATGTGTATAATCTTTTTTTTTGAACCGAACCAAAAGCTTGGGTTCGAAACGGGTTCGGGTTCATCTATTTTCGTTCTCGTGGTTCGGTTCAGGGTTTGGTTCATAGTAAAAAAAGAGGCCGGGTTCGAACCGGTTCGGTTCAAAACTGGTTTGCAGCCCTGTTTATAAGTACATTAAAAAGTATCATAATTGGCCTCTAAAGTCAGACTTCTCTCGATGTATGACACTTTTTCAAAATAAATCATCCTGTTTAAGCATATAGCCAAACTTAAGATCTAGTTATGTGATTTTTATGGCACTTAAATGAGTTTATTTGGCAAAGTTTATGGGAGGATAACTAGATTCCCACTGGGAACTGTGAAAAGGCTACTTGATTAAACATACAACTTATCATCTACATGTAAACATATAACAATTTATGCTGAATCTAGTAGCCTCTTAACAGTTCCTATACAGATTAAGAGAGACAATCTAGCTTTCCTCCCATAAATTTAAATATGTATTTTTCTTTTAAACAGGCTATAGCTCTGCCAAACAAGCTGATATAAATGCAAAAAAAATTCTCATAATTAGAGCATTTGTTAGTCTATATGCCTAGGTTGTTCCAATAGATACTCGACAACCACACTAGCTAAGAGGGGGTGATTTATGTAGAGAAAACTGCCATAAAACTAGAATTTTCTCTGATTTTAAAGTACAATTTAGACACTTTTTGCTATACTTATATAGAGCCTTTGATTTTTTAAAGATGCTTTTGATATGTGATCTGTCGCAAATAGTTCATAAATTCAAATATATATGCCATAAATCCTAGAATGTCACAAATTCAACAAATTGGTTTTTCCGCTATATCTTGTAAACAAGAGCTGATAGAACAAAACCAATGATGCAGTTCTTTTCAGTTCAATCCATATTAACATAGTCAGATCGAAATAGGCCTGCACCAAAAACACTAATGGATTGTGTTATCGACATTACTTGATATGTTCCTTGGGGTGTGACAAAAAAAAAACGCTACAACACTTTGGTAAGCAAACTGATAGGTGTGTTGCTCTTCAGAGTACCAACTCTTTCCTGAGCTCCTTTCCCATGTTCAAAACGTCAGGGCAGATGGGAGTGCCTAGCTCAGTTGTGAACCACCAGTAGCCACTTTCCTTTCTCTTCGAATTTATCCGTCTCAAAGGACCAAAATGATTGTGGTGTACTATCAAATACGATGAATGGAATGCTTGGCAAACACAATTGCTTAAACACACAGCTTCAACTTAAGGCGCTTCACTGTGCTGTTTTCGTATCTAAGATCAATTATATAGGAATTTAAAATAAGCATTTTATGCCTATATTTTCATCATAAAAAGAATCGAAATCTGTTGGCATTCACATCATTTCCCTGATGATTGGCAAATCAGACTCTGTGGAGTTGTTGGCTCATTCCTTTTGCCACCTTTAATTGGCATTGGCCTTTTTCTGCTGAATTGTAAAATTTTGCAGCCATTAGGAGATGATTAAGTACTTACAGCCATATAATGGCTGGCTGTTCCAAATCCTTAAGCATTTAAGCTCCGATAATTTGGCCTCATCTCAAGCAGAACCAGCCCACAGACATACACACACACACACACACACACATAAAATGTAATGCTCGCTGGTAATAACCATTTTGATTGCCAGATCCCAAACTAAACCAAAGCACTGTGTGAGCATGTCTGGCGCTGGACGCTGGCTGCTGGACTAATGCCAGGTTTTTGCTTTCCTCCACATCGGCCCCAACCGTGAGGCATTCCAAAAAAAAAGCCGCCCTGCGGGTTTATTAAACGACTCAATAAAAAAACACGAAACAAAAGACTTGGACACCAAAACTCGCTCCACTTCTAGCATCACAGCGTCATGCTAGCCCACTTTTCCGTCCGCCAAAGAATTTAATTTCCATTTCTTGTGTGTTGTTGCAGGCTCCCACAAAGTCCACTGCTCGGAGGATCAAATGCGCGTGGATATTGGCCTGCCGCCCAGCGAGGAGGTGCCGCCTCAAATCTATCTGGAGGGTCTCAAGGGCTATCCGGATGTGCGTTGTCAGCCACAGATTGATGGCACTTTGGCGGTGTTTCGGCTGTCGCTGAGCGACTTTTACGAGTGCGGCGTCACGCGTATGGTCAACCAGCTAACGGTAAGACACAAGCGACGACTCACTAATTGACCCCCAAGTTGGATAACGACTCGACTCTTCCTACCGCCGCCGCAGGGCAAAAAAGTTTATTACCACAAAATCATCATTGAATCGGCCAGCAGCAAGGAAATTGTCAGCGTCAAGTGTATAACGACAAGCAGCGGCCCGGTTTACAACGTGATGATGAATGCCACCACCACCAGCGCCAGCGCCAGCTCCAGCTCCAGCTCCAGTCGTGGCCTAGTCAAACGCGATGTGCTGCCAGCGGGTTTCCAAGAACCAGAGTAAGTTCAAGTCCCCTGTTTAATTGGCCATCTATGCATATTTTTATGAGCCATCATCCATTCCTATGCAAAATTTTATGGCTTATTAAATGCCCATCCCTGGACCAGGGCCATAAATCAAAACCCAGCTCAGCTACCCAACTCTCCAGCTCTCTATCTCTGCCGTTGCCATTACCAGCAGGTAATTAGCCGTCAAATCGTTGCCGACGGCTTCCAGATGCGTTAATACCCTACAGTCAATTTAATTGCGGGGCGTGTCCAGGCCCAGGCCCTGGCCCTGGTTCCACTCACAAATCTGCATGCTGTCGCAAAATACAATGTTTGTTTTTCACATCTTGACGCTGATTTTAAAGACTTCTTGGGGGGGATCCTCAATTTAAGGCCATTTAGAAAAAAAAAGTAACTACAAATTTACGTTTGCAGTTTTGGGATTTTGACAAAGCGAAACGATTTGTGATTTTGTTTCTACCATGAAAAGAAGGGTATTTCGAACACCAAATTTGAGCAGTTAAACAAAGGCCATAAAAATGTTAATTCCAGTATAAAAGAGTGTCCAATTCGAATGTAATATACCCTGTAACTAAGACGTATGCTCATTTTGCGGTTGCGTGTGTGTGTTTAGACCAGAGCCGGCCAGCCATAGCTATCAGGAGCCGAAATCAGTCGTGTTTTTACGCAAACGTGAGACGAACTCATGATTGTGTGAATCGGCAAACACTGAATTGCAAGTAAAACGGCTGTAGTCTGGAGAGATCTCTCTTGCTCTTGCTCTCTTGCTAGTCACGTGAAAGTGCGCACACTTAGCACTTCTGTGTTGTTGCAAAAGAGAGCAGCATAAGCTAGAACAATGTCGCTGTGTCGACGTTGCTGCCGCAGAGCGCTGTTGCATACTGTTGTTAAATAGGGACGCACCGGGCACTCTGGCTTATATCATGAAAATTGTCAGTCGGCTTTTTAATTTTCTGTGCTCAGAGAGCACCGATGGTCCTGGTTTAGACCCAGCGATTGTCACGCCTGGCCCGCATTTCAACGACACGAGCCGAACGCATGCCGAGGCTTGTGCGAAGAGGGCAAACAGCTTTTCAGTCGCTGGCCAGTGGTCAATAAAGTAGATCAGAGCTGGTTTTCGTCGCTTCATTTTTGCACACCAATACCCAACCAGCATTTGGAAGATCATTTTAACAACAATCACCTTGGTGAGTCTTTTTCGAGTCCATTTGATGTTTAAAAAGAGATCAGTTTCAGGTGCGATTTGAGGAAGACTCGAAAATGACTCATGCATGTTCTCAAAATGTGATTCATTAAAAAACGACTCGAAAAAGACTCGCAAATGCGTCCAAACTGATCAAAACAAGAAAGAAAGTCGGTCAAGCCCGACTATAACATACTCTGTACCCTTACACTCGCATTTGCTCAGGAGTCAAACGGCCAGTTAACACCCCGCGCACAACGCGGTGCGCTCCCTAAGTTTCTCTCTCTCTCTCTCTTTCTCTCTCGCACTAAGATTGCCTGTGTTGAACGGTTAGGGTATGATGCTGTGGTTATTGGTGGGGGGGTGGGTGGCGTTAAGTGGCCGTTTTTTGCCCATAACTTGAGAATCGTTCATCCGATCTTTATCATTCCTTCAGCAAATCGATAAATAATTTCGTTTACAAGGTATCTCTAGAAGGGACGAACGATCTATCTCCAAAACTGTAGGAGATATGAAGGAGGGGGCGTGGCAAAAATTGAAAATAAACTTGATCTGCCTGCAAGTATAAGAAATATATGTCCCATACATGTCAAACCTCTATCTCTTACCATCTCTGAGATCTCTTCGTTCATACGGACGGACAGACGGACAGACAGACAGACGGACAGACGGACATGGCTATATCGACTTGGCTGTTGATGATGATCAAGAATATATATACTTTATAGGGTCGGAAACGATTCCTTCTCCCTGTTACATACTTTTGCACAAACTTAATATACTCTATGTACCTTCGGTACAGAGTATAAAAACGGGGTATAAACGACTCTTCATGAGAAGTCACGGCTAGGGTACCATTTTCTCCCGACAAAAGTATAATTAATGATCAGAAAACGAGCGCATTTATGACTATTTTAATAAGACTGAGGACTCGCAAAAGGCTCGAATGTGATCAAAAATTTTATAAAATGCTGTTTTGGCCTTGCTTTTCTTGACAAACCACTTTAACCACCCTCTTTCTCTCTCTCACTATCTCTCTCTTAGTATACCCAAATGTAAGCCTGCGTACTGTTACTTTGGCAAATCTTCGATTGCCTCCTCTCTTTCTCTGATCTTTTATATGATCGTTTCCAAACTTGATATATTTAGCATATACTAGCATCAAGCATTGCGCTTGTGTGTTTAGCAGCGAAACAGGAAGTAAACATGTTGACATTTCAACATGAGCAACAAAAAACGCACAAATGCCTCGTGAGAGAACCAAAAGAGGCCGACCACGCGCATCGTAAGATAGCAAGCCGCCGAGAGCTTGCTATTAGAACTTATAGAACACACACGTATTCTCTCTCTCTCTGTACGTGTGTCGGCTGCGACTCCGGCAGAATTATGAGTTCCTATTCCATGGGATGGGCTTTTGGCATTTTGGACACCACAGGTTTAGGGCGATATATTAGTGTTGGGTTGTTCATGAGTGAGTGAACAAAATTGAGTTGTTCTTTAAACTGAACAAGTAAACATGTTCTTCTTCAATTGTTCAATTTTGTTCAGCGAGTCTTGTTCAGTCTACTTCTTGTTCAATCCAGCTTGTTCTGAGTTGTTTTTGAGTTGTTCTAAGAGCTGTTCGGTCTCTTTTGCTCAGAGAGTTGTTATGTCTGTCTCGCTTTGTGAGCTTGCTCTGCCTTGCTCTAAGTTAGTGACGTCCAAATGGAGAGGACAAAAAAGTGTGCTTGTGTTGGTGTGCAAGAGAGCTCTTTCCAGACTACAGACGTTTTACTTGCAATTCCAATGTTCACCGATACACACAATCATGAGTTCGGCTCGTGTTTGCGTAAAAACACGACTGACTTCGACTCGTGGTAGCTATGGCTGGCCGGGTCTGCTCTAAGTCAGGATTCCCCAAGCAGAGAGCGCGAAAATTCAACTGTGTCTCTCTCTAACACACAGTAATGCATGACTTCGTCAAGCATTCGGTGTGAATTGGCGAGTATGTCCGTGCCCCAGGGGCTATCGCTGGGGAACTCTGCTCTAAGTGTTCTTCTGTGTTCGTTGAGCTTCTCAGTCTCTCTTGCTGTGTGAGTTGTTTTGTGTGTCTGTACGTACATCTAAAACAAGTATGGCGCCAACATTTTGAGCTAAGCACGCTAGAGAGAGAGCGGAAGAATTAGCGCGAGAGTAAAGGACGCACTAACTGGCCGTTTTTTGCCCATAACTTGAGTATCGTTCATCCGATCTTTATAATATAATAATAATAATTTTGTTTGCAAGGTATCTCTAGAAGGAACGAACGAGCTATCTCCAAAACTGTAGGAGATATGAAGTTTTTTCCAAATTGCGGGGGCGGGAGGGGGCGTGGCAAAAATTGAAAATAAACTTGATCTGCCTGCAAGTATAAGAAATATATGTCCCATACATGTCAAACCTCTATCTCTTACCATCTCTCAGATCTCTTCGTTCATACGGACAGACAGACGGACAGACGGACATGGCTATATCGACTCGGCTGTTGATGCTGATCAAGAATATATATACTTTATAGGGTCGGAAATCATTCCTTCTCCCTGTTACATACTTTTGCACAAACTTAATATACTCTGTGTACCTTTGGTACAGAGTATAACAACTGAACAAGTGAACAACTGAACAAGTGAGCAATTTGAGTGAGTTGACTCACTTAGAAAAAAAGGAACAAGTAAACATGTTCCGTGAAAAGAACAACCTTTACCCAATACTACGGTGTACTCTTATATATTTTCTCCCTTTTTATACCCTTGTAGAGGGATGTTTGTAACGCATAGAAGGACGCATCTCCGACCACACAAAGTATATATATTCTTGATCAGCACGCCGAGCTGAGTTGATATAACCATGTCCGTCTGTCCGTCCGTCTGTTTCTATGCTTTTTCCTCCGTCAGTTTTAAAGCTATCTTGACCAAACTTTGCAAGAAGTCTTTTGGTACAAATACGCTGCACATTTGTCGGAATCGGCCGGATCGTATGACTATATCATATAGCTGCCATAGGAACCATCGGTCGAAAAAGTAGTTTTAGTGAGAAAAACTTTTTTGTCTTCAACGCAAACGTCCCCAATCCTCGTATTTCTAAGTTTTCTATGCTTTTACATAATTTTACCAAGTTTTATGAAAATCGGACAACTATATAGTATAGCTGCCATACAAAAGATATGTCTGAGAAAAAGTCTTAGTAGGAAAAACTTTTTTGTTTCCAATGCTATCGCTCTCAAACTTATTACTGATCAATACTATATGCTACCACACAATTCTGCCAAGTTTGATTCAAATCGGATGACTATAGCATATAGCTGCCAAAGGAACGATCTGTTGAAAAAGTAGTTCTAGTGAGAAAAACTTTTTTGTTTTCAATGGTAGCGTCTTTATACCTTCCAGTTGTGAATATTATCAGTTTCCACACAATTTTTGGGGATTTCGGTCAAAATCGGATAAATATATAGTATAGCTGATATATAACAAACTGGGAAGCAAATGCTCAAAGTAGTGGCGCCATCAAGCTACAAGGCTATATAAACTTCGGTCGAGCCGAAATTAGTTTTCCTCTATTTTTCGAATATTTTTTCAGTTGCCAGTGGGAGCTGCTCTGCTCGCATTGCCGACCACTGACTTTTGTTTGCCTTACCCTCAACCCAATTGATTCCTTTTCTTTATATTTCCCCTAACAGAGATCTCGAGATCACCACCTCGTTGACCAAACGTGCCCCAGAGCCGCGTCTCTCCATAGGCGTAAGTCAAGATGGTCAAAAATTTACACGAGATTTGACCGTGAAATCGGTAAGTGCCAACTCCCTTACCCATATTCTTCTCTTAGCTAACTCTTTTCCATCTTAAAGGGCACCCCACTGACCATGGAAATCAATTTGGATGAGGATTCGGCACCGATCTATGGTTTAGGTGTAAATTATTTAGATGTCACCGACACACATACCTCCTCAGAGACTTTGATATTCAAGGGGTGAGTGGAGTTAGCTCAACATATTATGTTGACCCCATTTTGTACGTTTCCCTTCCATTTCAGCTGCACAGTGGATCCCTATCTGTTTGAGAACTTCAATACCATCGATGGTGATATTTTGAGTGCCAAATTTAAGGCTTTCAAGTTTCCCGACTCCTCGTATGTGCAATTCCGGGCCACAGTTAATGTGTGCCTGGACAAATGCCTGGGCACCCAGTGCTCCAACAATCAGGTGGGCTTTGGCCGACGCAAGCGTGAGATTAGTGCAGCGAATAAGGTCTATGAGATTTCACTGGCCATGTTCCTGCAGGTCAATGATATTGAGGGGGTGAATAAAAGTGAGTGTTTTGAAGCCCACAGAATTGCAGCAAATTTAACGCCTCCCCCCCACAGATGAAGTTTTGCAGCTGGAGGAGAAGCTGCGTGAGCTGAAGCTGGCCAATCAGCGTTTGGCACGCAATAGTCGCGGCAATTTTGCCCAAAGTGCTGTGGAGCAGCTGCCCTCAAGTGCGGTGCCTGCCTTTGTGGTGGACGAACGGGAATTGGGACATCTTAGTTCCGGATCTGTTAGTCTAAGCACACTGTTAAACCCACTGTTTCTACTTGGAGTGGCCCTGAGTTGGCGTCTCATGTAAATAAAAAAAAAAACCCCGCGGGGAAGTTGTAAATCTCAAATGAAGCAAGTAAAGGAAATATGTAATCAGGTGGCAATAAAAAAAAAGAAGAAATGAAATGAAAGGAAAAATCCCCCCCCCCCCCAACTAAAACTAATAATATACATAAATATTATTGATTAACTACATTATGTAACTGCCATTTACACAACGTAATTAACATTTAATTTAAGCGTTAAGCTGAGGATTTCTTCTAACTGATGGCAGCAAACAACAACCCACACATAAGCAACAACAACAACAGCAACAACAATAGTGATTCTATAATTTCTTAATCGAACTCATAAGCACCTACTAGTCTTCTAAGTGTAACTGTTAAGCTAATTTAATTAATGATCAAGAAACTAAAAACTAAATGAATTAATAAATGAAGAAAATAAACAAAACGTAATTTCAAATTCAAATTTTGGCGCCTCAAGAGTGGAGCTTGCATTTAAAGACCACAGAGGACGCCACTGAACAGCGGCCATGAAGCACAAATCAAATTGGTTTTTAATTTAAATAATTAAAGAATTTAAGTTAAGAAATATTTAATAAGCCAAATATGTAATTTGAAAACAACAGCGGGCCGCAGCAAGAGGGCGAATATTTTTAAATTTTTCCTTCCGAATTTCAACTTCAAATTTGCCGCCTCAAAAGTGCTGCCATTTGCTGGGAGAGCCACAACTTAGACCACAGAGGACGCCACTAAACAGCAGCCATAAAACACAAATCAAGTTTGTTTCAGATTTAAGTAATTGAAGAATTTAAGGTAAGAAATATTTTAAAAGCCATTATCTACTGTACAAACGAATTGTTTGTAATTTGAAAGCAAAAGTAAAAACTTTACCATTTCACAACCACAGAGAGCGCTGGCAAAAACTTATTTTAAAAATACCAACAATATACGGTCACTTTATATTAAAACACTGTCAGTATTTTAATAAGGTCATAATGACATCTGAGTTCTTAACTACGGTCTCACTTATTTTTATAAACAATTTAGAAATTCAACAATTTCAAAGCGGAAACAACGGAACACACCCCACCACCCCGCTAATTCCAAAAGCGTGGCAAAAATATAACGGATATTCTGTATAAGCAACTATAGCAATAACAACAACACTACGTTTGCTGGAGCATAACGAGTGCGTGCTTTTGTGTGGGAGTGTGAGTGGGTGTGTGTGTGTGTGTGCAATAGCAATTTTAAACAAAAATAAATGTAGTCAATACACAGCGCCAATGTCCCCTGGACACGCTCTATGGCCATTGAGCTGGTGCTCAACCGGGCTTCCATTAACCACCGATTAGCAACACACACACACATAATAAATCAAGAAGAAGAAGAAGAAGAATCCACCCACCAACCAGCCGCAGCCAATGAAGATGCGTTCGCGCAAGGTGCTGCTGGCCATAGGTTTTTTGATTACGTGGACCTATGCCACATACTACATTCTGCTCCGCAACACCAGCACCGGCTCCCAAATGAGTCTGTTTCAAAAACAGCAAATGTTTCGCATGAACTCCCAGGCCCGGGAACTGAGCCAGCATAGTCGTCAGATGTCCAAAAGTGTGATTGAATTTCTTAAAATCAAATATTTGGAAGAATCTCAAGCGGCCACCACACCACGTATAAGCATAGTGGCGGCAGAAATCTCAAATGAGCAGCTGGAACCACAGAAGACCACACCTGGGCAGGGGATTGGACACATACCCACTAAAACATATCTGGCAAATGGGGAGCCCGTCCTGCCCATTTTGGTGTTCTCCTGCAATCGAGTTACGGTGAAAAAGTGTCTGGATAATCTAGTGCAATTTCGACCCAATGCCGAACAGTTTCCCATCATTGTGTCCCAGGTGAGCTCAGGTGCTTTAAAGCGACATTTTCACCATTTGCTAACTTCTTGTTTTTCCCGACCCGACAGGACTGCGGTGATGAGCCCACCAAAGAGGTTATCCTTTCTTTTGGCGATCAACTGACGCTCATCGAACAGCCCGACTTGAGCGACATTAAAGTTTTGCCCAAGGAGAAAAAGTTTAAGGGTTACTATAAAATAGCCCGCCATTATGGCTGGGCCCTGAATACCACATTTCAAGTGGGTTTCGATTTTGTGATCATAGTCGAGGATGATTTAAATGTGGCCCCGGATTTCTTTGAGTATTTCCTGGGCACACACAAATTGCTCAAACAGGATTCTAGCTTATGGTGTGTTTCCGCATGGAATGATAACGGCAAGGCAGCTGTGGTGGATTCATCTCGTCCAGAGTTGCTATATCGTACCGATTTCTTTCCCGGATTGGGCTGGATGCTGACCAGAGAGCTGTGGAGCGAACTGTCTGTCAAGTGGCCCAAATCGTAAGTGTACACAGAAATGCACCAAAAAAAAAAGTCAGAATGAAGTTGAGGATCTTTAAAAGATCATTTATCTCTTTTTTGCGTCTTTGGTTGGTTTTTAATCCGAAAGGTTAGAACACCTTTAGCTCCCATAGACAGTGACAGACAAGTTGAACTACTGTTTTCTTTTCTTCTTCACATTTCCAAGCAACTACTGTAGTTATAATTGAAAACGCCTGGCCTTGCGACTACCCATGAAACAGATGTGAGAGGTGATTTATATTTTTGGAAACCTATCCGTATTAGATATGGATTCCTCAAATCAGACACAAAATCAATTAGTCGAAAAAAAAACTATTTTAAAGTCTTACAACTTATCAACTATTACGATAAATGATAACACCGTCAGATCGCCATCTCAGCAAAGGTGTTAACTTAAGTATTTGAAACTATTGAGGATCACCTTTTATATACCTTTTATGACCAGTTTCGATTGGTCACTTTTTTTTCCAATTTACATTTTGTAGCACAATTTCACTCTGTCTTTAGTTTTCCCTTCAAAAAGTGGTGAGTACCTTCTAAAAAGAAGATTCCAACAGCTTTTCTCCTGGCTTTAAAAAACTAAGACCTCAAGAATGAATTTTTTGGTTGAGTGGTTATTTATATTTCCCAAAAAGTTCGTCTTCGGCTTGGTTGGGTTCCCTTAATTTTTCTGGCAAATGATTGCATACTATACAAAATTCGTCATCCTACTATTATCTAACGAAACACACTCAAATCGTGACCACATTTTCCAAAAAAACATTAAAACGATAACGATTTGCTGAGAAGTGCTTTATGAGCGAAGGATTGTTATACCCTTACAAAGGGTATTGTAATTTTGCCCAGAAGTATGCAACGCATAAAAATATTCATTTCCGACCCCATAAACTATGTATATTCTTGATCAGGGCGATGAGCTGAGTCGATTTAACTTCGTCCGTCCGTCTGTCTGTTTCTACGCAAACTAGTCTCTCAGTTTTATGGCTATCGAGCTGAAATCTTGCACAGAGTCTTCTTTTTACTGCACGCTGCTAATATATGGGAACCGACCGGATCGGAGGACCATAATTTATACATAATTTATTTAAACACAAACCAACAGATATTAATTACAACATTTTGGAATAGCAATTAAGATGTAATTAATATCTGTTGGTTTGTGTTGGTTATAAAAAGGCTTATAATCAACCAAAGAAGACCTTGAGCTAGCCAGTTGTAACATTGACTAAAATCAAAAACAGGTCACCAAACCCCACATACATTTTTAAATAAGGTTATCTGGAAAATAAACTCGTATTATTTCAAATACTACCAAAAAAAAAATTGTATACAAAAAGCTTTGCCCAATTCTCAGAGTTCTGCAATTTTCTAAAACAAGTCAAAAACCACTTCCGTTTTGTGTAACGTCACGCCAGCACATATTTTTGCTCATATCTTGAACTCCTTATGATCGATGTATGTAATTGTTTTTGCTGATTTGTAGTGCTACTTAATTGCTACCCAAATGTAAAACAATCTTATTAAAAATCCAAGATTTTCATAATTTTTAAAAACATTTTATCGAATTAGCTTTCTCCGTCCGTCTGTCTGTCTGATTCTACGCAAACTAGTCTCTCAGTTTTGAAACTATCGATCTGGATCTTTGCACAGAGTCTTCTTTTTACTGCACGCTGCTAATTTGTCGGAAACGAACGGATCGGATAACTATATCTTATAGCTGCCATAGGAACCATCGGTCGTAAAATGGGTCATAGTGAGAAAAACTTTTTTTGTTTTCAATTTAGCGTCCTCAATTTCGGTCTTTACTTATATTACATGCTTTCACACAGATTTGCAAATTTTGTTCAAAATCGGATGACTATATCTTATAGCTGCCATAAGAACCATCGGTCGTAAAATGGGTCATAGTGAAAAAAACTTTTTTGTTTTCAATGCAAACGTTTCCAAACCTCGTATTAATAAGTTTTCTGTACTTTTACATACTTGCACCAAGTTTGATGGAAATCGGAAAACTATATAGTACAGCTGCCATACAAAAGATATGTCTGAAAATAAGTCTTAGTGAGAACATCTTTTTTGTTTTCAATGTTATCGCTCCCAAACTTGTTACTGATTAATATTATATGTTTCCACATAATTGTGCCCAGTTTTATCCAAATCGGATGACTATATCATAAAAACATCGGTCGAAAAATTAGTTCTAGTGAGAAAAACTTTTTTGTTTTTAATGGTAGCGTCTTTATACACTGTAGTGACGAAAATGATCGGTTTCCAAACAATTTTGGGGAGTTTGATCAAAATCGGAGGAACATTTCGTATAGCTGCTATTATAACAAACTGGCAAGCAAATGCTCAAAGTAGTGGCGCCATCTATTACTGGGTTTGGGAAATAACTTAGCTAAGATTGTTCAAAGCGAAAATCAAATTGTTGAGTAAAAATCATCAAAAAACTTTATTTATATAAATTCTACCAGCTGCAAGGTTATATAAACTTCGGCCGAGCCGAAGTTAGCTTTCATCTATATTTTTTTTATATGTATCTCTCGGCAAGGTTTGTCTCAAATAATAGCAAAGGTTGTGTTTTTAATTTAAACAAAAAACCAGTTGAAAGATTATCCAACTTTTCAAACAAGGACAATAACTTCAATCTATTAGGAACATCTTGTGAAAATTTCTTCTTTCTAGTCCGTAGATTGTGATACAAAATGTTCATTCTGAAAGTAGCCAGGGCTTAAACTATACATACGGGTGTGTTCCAGGAATTTCTTTAGATTTTAGTACAAACGATTCGATTTAGAACTAAACTAAAAGAACTTTATATGTGAAATGATAAGAATAAGGTCGGCTACTCTAGATCATAGGTCGGTAAAACCGTACGCATTAAGGACCGTTTTCTCATGTTCATGTTTTTGCTCAAATCGAAATCCATCTAGATTTTGCAACTAGATGGTTTTTGTGCAATTGGTTGTCTCATGTAGGTTGATTATAAATTCGGGCATTTGCGCCACGGTCACACCGGGAGGGCTGGAATTGTCTAATACTAGGTTGGCAGCACCTCTGCACTCGGCTAAATTTTATCTTTTTTATTGTGCGCCAATTTTAAAAATTAAAGCACAGACGAAAATAAGGTTTTTATTTTGGAACAACTGTTTACTATGATGGGAGATTAAGCAGTAGGTCGAAAGCTATGTTGACACGGGCAAATAATTTGGACAAATTTTCATGAAAAATGAGCTATATATGCCAAATTGTGGAACTTTCCGGCCATATTAGATCAAATTATTTGCGTACGGAACCATAGTTTAAGTTTTAAATCCTGTAAAATCTTAAATCATGGCTATTTTTTATCAAAATTTAGCCAAATTATTTGGATGTGTAAACTTTGCTTAAGCAATGAACTAGGGGAATCAGAATGTGCATCTGTAATTTCAGCAATGTATGCAGGGTTTCTTGTATATTAAAGACACATCCAATATTTTCCATTTTTGGTTGGTAATAACAATTCAGACTTTACTGTTTTTAGCAGCAGTTATTTTTTGTTTTCAAATATTTTTCAGTGTGACCATATGCGTGGATACATAAAAATACTTAATTGAAATCAATGGGGGGTGAAGTAGATTGCTACGATATTCATCTAGATGGTTAGCATTGCACATGAGCAAAGCAAAAGCAGCAAATCCACCTAGGTTTGCAAAAACACCAACATGAGAAAACAGCCCTAAATCTACTTGGCCTTGAGCAGTCGGTTTTAAATCCGCCAACTTTTGCATCTAATCTAGTAGCCGGGCATATTTGTGGCACTTCACATATAAGGGCAAGCAGTTTTAATTCGAAATGGGAGCGTTTATACCAAAATCTCTAGAGATTTCTGGAACACATCCTATAATAACCGATTCGGTAGGGTTTCGGATTTTGTGATTTAGAAAAAGGTTCTGGTATCGGTTTAGAGTTACTTCAAATTTCACTTAATTTATTAAACTATTACTTTGTCTCTTTCATTTCTTCTAGTTTCTGGGATGATTGGATACGTCATCCGGCTCAGCGCAAGGATCGCGTTTGCATAAGACCTGAAATCTCACGTACACGAACCTTTGGCAAAATTGGCGTCTCCAAGTAAGGCTTAAGCATTCACAATGTTAGTTCATTCCACTTACCCAATTTTCCATCTCCACTTCATCTTTTTCAGTGGCCTGTTCTTCGATAAGTATCTCAAACATATTAAGCTCAGCGAGAACTTTGTACAGTTCAGCAAAATCAATATGAGTTACCTGTTAAAGGTGAATGAAAAAATCACTATAAAATTCAACTCCATTAAGTTTACACCTTTTTGCTTTCTTAGAACAATTATGATAATACATTTGTGCGTCGGGTGTACACCTACCCAATAGTCACCTATGATGAACTGAGGCGGAATCTCATTGCAGCCGAGGGACCAGTGCGCATACAATACAGTACTAGAGACCAATACAAGCGCATAACCCGCATGCTGGGTCTCATGGATGACTTTAAAGTAAGTTTTCGAAATCTTTAATCTAAATTGAAGTCAAGTTAATCTTTTTATGTCTTACAGAGCGGCGTGCCGCGCACTGCCTATCATGGCATTGTGTCCTTTTACTATAATAAACGTCGCGTGCATTTGGCACCCAATGCCAATTGGAAGGGCTATGAACTCTCATGGAGCTAACAGCACTAATCTCAAGTGTTAGCCACATAACTTGCAATACCAAAAACAGAAACAAAAAAATAGAATTGGAACTATGTAATATTTGTGTGATTTTTTCGATTTAATTTACAAGCCAATTTACCATTAACCCGACCCACAATGTAACATAGAAGAACCAGTGTGTAGACACCTCGCCAGGTGCCATCTGTGCCACTCCTCTCAGCTAGTTGTAATCGAAACACTTGTTTACCCCCTATGACTAAAAAAACAGAAACAAAACTATTTATATGAGCATATTTTTGTGTGTGTGTGTAACATATAAAACTCGAATTCTAATTCTTATTCAACTGCCTCCTGATCATCTTCGTCCAGCTGCTCACAGTCAATGTCGCTGCTCTCGGATTCGGAGAGTGTGTTAGGCCGATTGCGTTGAGCCTGACCCAGAGCCTCGTGGCCATAGGAAGCGGTGCCACTGCCACTGACACAGCCTCCTCCCGCTTGGGGTTGGCTTCTGTGTTGTAGGAAATTTGCATTTGCATCGCCAAACACACGCTCCAGCTCGGCCAGGCCATTGGTAGAGCCAGTTTCCAGCTCTGGTGACAACGTGGCGGCATACTTCAATTGCAGATACGTTTCACTGGGTGGATAGTTCACATAGCTGGCGTTATAGGATTTACAACGTGGCACATAGCCGACAGAGGATACACCCACGGGTGGGGGAGGCTTGGCCCCACCAAAGGGCAGTGTAAAGTTTAAAGGCTGTCCACGTGCCAGTATGGCATTGCGTGCACTCTCCATAACACTGGGACCAGGTAAAGCAGCTCCATAAGGACGTCCAGTGGTGGCAGCTGCAGCCATGGGTGGAGCTGAGCCACTGCCATTCAGCATTATAGATTGTATGGGCGTGGGACCTGCAGGCGTCTGACTAAACAGCCAGAGGCGGTCACCCACGACCATGGGTCTCGCCAGGCCACCTATACCCAGTTGAGCATAATAATGTGATGCCAGGGTCTCCACATCTGAGGTATACTTCCGCTTCCACTTGGTACGCCGATTTTGAAACCAGATTTTGATCTAAAATTGGTTTACATATATAAGTTAAGGTCCGTGTAATGCACCTTTGTAAACTCTCACCTACCTGCGTCTCGGTGAGTTGCAGTTGCTTGGCCAATGCGGTTCTCTTGGCTACCGAAAGGTATTTCCCCCTTTCGAATTCCGTTTCCAAAGCCTTGATCTGTGCAGCCGAGAATGCGGTACGCGGACGCTTCTTGCGATCATCGTGCAGAGCTAGGAAGGAGGGGGAGAGAGGTAAATTTTAATTGCTACCGACAGCCAAACCATTGTGCCAACTATTTTCAGCAGGCAATGGCAACACCCTGTGCCTAAATTGTTGCACTTTCGCCATGCGCGCCTCAGTTCATTTAGCCAACGCGTCTAATTGGCCATTTGGTATAACATTCTTCTCGCTGACCGAAAACAAATTGTCAAATAAATTCCCTCCCTCTGTTTTCCTCTGCTTTCTTTGTGCTTTCGCTTTTGACATTTGCATCATTAGTTGGTTGGCGTTGGTTTTGGTTTGACAACCGTTTGAGCCAATTTCGGATTATTTGTTTTCTGTTGATCGTGCAGATGACAGATGAGATCACTCAACCATGGACATTTGAGGAAGTTTATTTTTGTTTCCATTGTTGGAAATATTTTTCTATTGAAATGAAAGTTGAAAGCAAGTGTGTGCAAACCTTGTGAGGTTTTGGGGGGGTTCTTCTTCGAGCCGGATTTAAAAAATCTTCTAAGTTTATGATCTTGTATGCTGGACCGCATATGTTTTGGGTCCCTCCAGCCGGATAATGTACCGAATCTTCTTAATTCATGATCTCCTATAACGAATCACATGTTTTTGGAAAAGAGTTCGGTTCAGAAAACGACTTAAAACACTTTTTTGTGAAGAATGGCTTTTAAATTCGTATAGGAATCCATTACTAGTTACTACTAAAATAACGGTAAGTTTTGCATATTTTAAAGGGCAAGCACTTTTGAAAACCGTGCAAAAGGTTGTAAAATGTAAAATTGACTCAATAGCCCCAAAGAGGGCCAGGCCAAGCTTCTCTCAATCGCAAAAGGTAAAAACAGTCATAGAGTGTCGAAAAATAATGATATCATCCTGACATTTAGACTGAAGATTCATTTATCATTCAATCCAGGAATGAGGTTCCGTTTTTCAGACACTTTTTTAAGGTTTCATAGAATCTAATTGCGCGTCATTGTTTTCCTATTTTTATACCCTTGCAAAGGGTATTACCTATACGATTGACAATGAACCCTTGGAACGAATATCTACAGTCGTTGATCTTGGAATTCTTTATGACCCCAAATTGAGTTTCAATCCTCAAATCTCCTCTATTGTTAACAGGGCGAATGGTGTACTTGGATTTATTAAACGTTGATCGAAGAAATTTAATAATCCATACACCGCTCTAGTCCGTCGTGTACTTGAATACTGCTCATCCGTCTGGTGTCCGCAATATAAAAAGCATATCGATCGTATTGAATCAGTACAAAAGCAATTCTTGCTTTTTGCTTTTCGTGGACTAAATTGGGATCCCAAGCTTTGTCTGCCATCGTACTTCAGCAGACTCTTGCTTATTGACCTTCCTTCGTTAGCTAATCATAGAACAGTCCTAGGTCTTTATTTTCATCATAAGCTAATCATTGGTGATGTAGGCTTTACCGAACTCTTAGGTCTCCTTAACTTCTACGTTGCTTCTAGACCAACTAGAGAAACTATTTACCTTTAATCTTGCCTAGATGCACAACTTATTATGCCCAGCACAATCGATTTCGGGTCTTATGTCAAAATAACAATGATCTCGATCCCCTGCTCTGAACAGATCTCTCTCAAAGCATGACTACAGGGTTGGCCATATTCGACGGACTCATCTGGCAACACTATAAATTTTGACAGCGATGCCAGCTCGACCAATTACACACCGCGTTTGAAACGTCAGTCAGTCAGTAGATTTTTACCATGGAACAGTGTACACGCCACGTGAACGCTCTCAGATTGTTGAAATTTACATTCAACAAAACAATTCAAAATGTGAAAACTTATGACCGGATGTAGCTTATTTCACGTTGAACGGAACGGTATACAAACAAAGTTGTTGCTCTTGGTTTGGCCTTCAAAACATTTCTATGTAGCAAATCAAAAAAATTACATCTTCATACTCAAAATTACAAAAAGTTGGCCAAAAAAGACAAGTTTTGATCACATTTCTACAGTTTTTCAACTTCATCTTGAAACCCGTTTCAGATTTGGTCAAGTAATTCAGAACAAAGCTGTAGCTTAGACCAAAATAATCAAACCGTAAGAACTAACCAACTTCATTTAGTTACTCTTTCATATAGTTATAGGTCCACAAGCACGTACAACTGTCATAAAAACTCGAAAAAACAAACATTTTCGGTAAAAAAAAAGTAAAAAAAACTAAATTTTTTAAATTACAGTTTTTAAGTTACAAAACTCTTACGGAGTGCCGCAAATCTCTTAATGAGATGGCTCAGCACTTCGAAATTCATCTCGTTTGGGTGCCTGGACACTGCAACATTGAAGGCAACGAGATGGCCGACCACCTCGCCAGACTTGGCACCACCACTCAGGTCTTACCGGATGAGAGCAATATAGGGGTGCCTCTTGCGACCTATACGCTACAAACAAAGGAAACTACTCATCGAATAACCATGAATCGATGGCAAACAATTCACACATGTGAAGTATCTAGGCTTACATGGCCTACTCTTAGTATTAAAAAATCTAGGGCGTTACTCCGTCTAGAAAGACTGCATATTTCCCTACTAGTAGGGGCCCTTACTGGACATTGCCTAATAGGTAGACACGCCGCTAGGCTCGGCATCAGACACAATGACTTCTCAATTCAGTGGACGAGGAGGAGAGTGCACAACACCTCTTCTGTCATTGCCCAGCTCTTAGCAGAAGGCGACTCACAGTTTTGGGTCGTCCCTTTCTAAACGATCTGTCAGACATCTCTGAAGTAGATCTAGCCTCTCTACTCAAATTTGTGATATTTTCTAAATGGTTTAACGGGAAAGACTCTCCCTCTACGATCGCAGCGTAGAAAGGGTTATATGGTAACACAACGGGCCTTCATTGGCCTAAGTGATGAAATGGGATTCTCAACCATTTCAACCATTGCAACCTAACCTAACCTAAGTTATGTTTTCTTACTATTTTCTTGATTTAATACAAAACCATCGAAATTTTTGACTGTGTCAGCCAATTGGTACCAAAAATTGCCATTTTTCGAGTTTTGGTTCCAATTCTGCTTAAGGGCCCGTAACTATATAAAGGACCAATCGAATGAAGTTGGTATGTTCCAATCGTTTGTTTAAATAAGTCCAAGCTACGTTTTTGTCCTGCATAGCTTAGTGAAATTCGTTACAGTTTTCAAGACAAAGTTGAAAAACAGTACAAAATGAGGGGAAAACATGATGATTTTAAGACATTTTTGTAATTTTGAGTATAAAGATGTGACTTTTTTGACTTGCTACTTAAGAATATTTTGTAAGCTTAGCCAAGAGCAACAGTTTCCTCTAAGACGTCAAAGCGAAATTTCAAATAGTTTACGAGCTATGGAGTTGCGAAAATCCCAATCAGAAGCTGAAAACTTCTAAATGCAATAAAATAAAAACGGCAGCTAACCAGGCCAAACCTAGCGAAGGTTTTTGTACTACCATCATACCCATTCAGAGTTTTTGGGTTGGGAAAATGGACTAAAACAAGAAAAATTTATGATTTTAATGGCTAGCATTCTTAAAATTCTGAACTCGGCACAGACTAAGGGCCGATTTCTCTTCTTCTACATAGAGCTATATGTCATATACACTTTTGAATAGCAGAATAAATTGTGAGCTTATCTGACACATAGCAGCTATCTGGAAAAAGAGAAATCGGCACTAAGTTAGCTTGGACTTCTCGTTTTGAACCTCTTTAGATGACTTATGCTAGTCGAATGATTCACTAATGACTTCACCTAAAACTTCTAGGACGAGAATACTGCTTTTGGCGATCCTTTCAGCGAAGATCCGAGCCTTTACCATTGTTAAGTAGCACCAGCTGCCCTTTTGCTTCGTCTGACAAAGAATGTAGTGAGTAAAGTTCTAATCCAAGAACTTTGAGTAAGTTTAGTCAAGGTTTTGGGACTATGAACGTGTTACAGTAGCTGCTCGAAACCAAGGTAAACTACATTCTTGCGTATATTTTTGATCCTAACAACACTTTGGTTAGACGGGTGGCCATGCCTGAAAAGATTTGAGCGCAGCTGATATGGCCCATGACCATCATTCATCGCAAATAGCGAGGCCTGCTGATAGGTTGCCGTGCAAGGGCTGATCACAGCCAATGGGGAAGCACAAATACCAATGAACTGGGTGAGTTACTTTTGGTTTCTATTCTGTTCTTGTTTGTCAGTCATCTGCAACAGTGGCAGTGAACCTAACTAGAGCGGGGAATAGAAAAGAGACTGAGACTGAATCTAAGGCTTATTCCTCAGATGATGCCTAGGACGCTACTTAAGGACCATTCCTTCTTAGACCACCTAAACATTTTCAGTTTCGCAACTTTAGGCGAATCAACTGGTCCAAATACCTCATATATCGTACAGTATCTGAGAGACTCCTGCTGAATACAGAGAAGTAGAAACGTCAGGTCGGGCAGACTTGGTTCCCAACTACCGTTTTGATGCTCAATCTATGAGCTGATAGCCGAAACATAATTCTAATTTGGGGTATGTAGCAAAGTTCCATTTTGTTGAAATCTATTGATCCACCCACGTACCAAAGTCTCTAGAACCTTTGTCAGTTCTATGAGTAAGGTCCATATACAAGTGAATTGCTGACTTCAGGCTATCTTCTTGCAGTGCCCGATTCTGAAACTAAAGATCAACCTTATGCCTCTTGACTGTGAGTGTTTCTAGATTCCTTTTTCAATAGAAAGAAGCTTAGGTTGAGCTTAAAGTTGGTCAAATCGAATCTTTTTCATTTACCTCCTTCCATACTCACCATTGCCATCATCCGATGCCAGATCTATATCACTTTTGCCATCATCCAATATATCATCCTCCAAGCAGCTGGATGTGGCCGGACTCGATACTCGCGACGAAATCTCACAACTGGCATTACCAATTTCATTCTGTTGGATTTGCGTTTCACTAGTCACTTGATACTTTTCCACCTGATCGGCAAAGTTGTGAGTATTACGCGTATCGGGTTTGGCCAAAATCTGTTCAATTGAGAAACTATGAGGATACCGACGCACCGCAGATTGTGAATCCATTTTGAGCGAGACAACAGCACGCGACGAGTTGTTATGGAAAACTAATTTGAATATGCAGAGCATCCTGCACTTTTGGGTGATATTCTGTACAAGATGATCGGGTGTGGGCGTGGTTTATGCTATAGATCTCACTCTCTCTCTCTCTCTCTCTCTGTCGCTTTTCAATGGCCAACATTTGGCCTATGCATGAGAGGGAAAGGGAGATGCGGTGCCAAAGAGATACTCCGACATGTGTTTATTTTTAAAACATGTGTGAAATTGGGCGTGGTTTGGAGGGGAATATCTTTTTTGTGTGAAAATTTGTTGCCGGCTATGATTAAAAGTCATAATTTTTGGCTAATTGTCTACAAGTAGCGCTATTTAATATTTCGATGGTTTTGCTAAATATATTTAATAAGTTTGCCAACATTTTTGCATTCGAATGATTAATGTATGTGGCTTGGAAAATGGTTTTTAAATTGGCAAACATAAAAGATACACGGAATTTGGTTCTAAATTGCATTTAAAGAACCCCCCCTGAATACAACTTTCCAAGGCCTTCGAATTGTGTTCGAGTTGATAAAGCGAGAATTTAGTTTTAATTGATTTCTGAAATGGCTTTATATATCAATACCAATTAATGGAACACTCGAATAACTTTCAAATTTATACTTGGGTGATTTTAGAGGAATTTCTTTTATATTTAAGATTGCAAATGATTAAACTTTTTCAAAAGGTTCGATCAGGAAAACCTAACCCATCGTACAATCTTTCCGTCTGTGGACAAAACAGTCAAATTTTTCAAAGAATTTTTGAATGAATTACCAGGAAATCGGTGAGATTTTAGGATATCAATCCATTTTAATTCTTTCCCTAGGACAATCAATAGTCACATAGTCTATTCTGATATCCTTGGACAACATTCATGTTGTTTTCATTTAATTACCGCAGAGAGAGATTTGTAGATTTTTACCGCAACTTTTAACTAAACCAATGTTTAAAAAACTGAAATAAGTTTCATTTCATCTGCTTTTGTTCAGTGCGTAAGTTGAATCAGCAGCTTGTGTTCGCTGCTGCAAGTCGACGGCAGAGCTGTCGCCACGAAATTTCTCGGAATTATCGCAACCACCAACATTTAACGCAACAAAACAATATTTGGATTTCTCAGCGCGCTGTTCTTATTACCTTCAACCGAGCCGAGAAGAGTAAAGGTAAATGTTTTGTTGTGTGATTTGAGAGAAATAACGCGCCGGGCAAAAAGCAAAATGCAAAAGTAAAAAAGAGATGTGAGAGACTTCTGTCGCGCTTGCGCTGCCGTCGACTTTTGAAAGCAAACACTTGCTGCTGCTTTGACTTACGCCACTGAACAAAAACAAAATCAAAATCAGTAAGGATCAAGCGACGACTGCTGCTGCTGTTCGCTTTTTATCAATAATTGTTTTGTGCTGCTGCCTTCTGTATTTCTCAAAAGCAGAAGCAAGAGTTTATCAGTTAAAAAAAAGTCGAAACTGTAAAAAGTAAAAATGTTGAGACTTTTGCTACTTACACTAAAGCAATTTAAACACTGAACTGAACCTTCTCTAAATGGCCATAGTCTATTTTGAGATCGTTAAGTATAACTATTGAGAAATGATCAGCCCTCTGTGAGGTAATTTGAAATCACTCTGAGCCCATCCGTTCCTAAATATAGGAAGGCCGATTAGGGTAAGTTCCGATAGGTTAAAAACAGTTTAGGTTTAAGAGGTTCATGGCACGTGTTTTGATAATACAATTGGATTACAATTGACATAATTTTTCAAACTTATTTTAAAAACATGAGACTAAGAACAATAGAAAATTCCCTTCGTCACAATATTTCATATAATAAGAAACACCTTTGCTTTGCTTTGATGCTCATGTGCTGTTAGAAAGGGTATCTATGTATGTGAAATACTGTGACGAAAGGAATTTTCAGTCGTTCTGAGTAGTAGGCGAGAACCACAAGTGGGATTCTATACATTTGGTTTTACAACTCCAGTAGAATTCCCTTGATTTTCGAGACTACTATGAAATCTTCATGAAGTTTGCTTCATTGTGTAAGTCTCGACTAATATCTCAATTATATACAACTCAAGGGGACAACGCTGAATCCCAACCATATGCACAGTACTAAGATCGAAAGCTGAGTACGCTTAGTATTTTCTCTGACAGCCAAGCTGCCATAAAAGCCATTGCCTCAGCCTTGCAACATACTCTTCATTTGTACTGTGAGGACAATTGTAAAGCAACTACATTGGAAAACAAGTTAGAGAGTCGGTCAAATCCGACTGTAATATACTCTGTAATTGCAGTAGCTGCAAAAACTTGTTGCGCTGCTGCTGCGCTGCGGCAGCGAACTTTCTTTTGGTCATAACTTGAGTATCGTTCATCCGGTCTTTATCATTTCTTCAGAAAATCAATAAATAAAACAAGAAAGAAAGTCGGTCAAGCCCGACTATAACATACTCTTTACCTTTACTACCCTCGCATTTGCTCACGAGTCAAGAGAGGCAATCTTAGTGAGAGAGAGAGAAACTTAGAGAGCGCACAACGCGGTGCGCTCTCTAAGTTTCTATCTCTCTCTCTCACTAAGATTGTCTCTCTTTAACGGAATGTTGTGGTTAGGCCGTTTTTTGCTCATTCCTTCAGCTATCTCTTACCATCTCTGAAATCTGTGCGTTCAGACGGGCTAGATCAGGAGTATATATCTTTTACATATACCCTGTTACATACTTTTGTACAAACTTAATACAATCTGTGTACCTTTGGTACAGAATATTTGGGAAGGAATCATTTCCGACCCTATAAAGTATATATTGATGGTTCGTACCTTCTAGAGATATTTAGTAATCAAAATTATTTATCGATTGGCCGAAGAAATGATAAAGATCAGATGAACGATACTCAAGTTATGACCAAAAGAAAGTTCACTGCCGCAGCGCAGCAGCAGCGTTGCTTTCAGCTGCTGCAGGCACTGAGTATAATACAGTCTGGCTTGGCCGACTTTTCTAACATGTTCTTACTCTATCTTGTCTGTGACTTGAAGCACCTCAAAGAATGAACACACAAACGACGGCATCTTATCTCCCACAACTATCAAGCAAATCATAGTTAAGAGCAAGATATACTTAACAAGGTAGCCGCACTCACTCTCTCGCTCTCTTTGCTTACTTCTTAAATGTCTGTCTGTAAACCAGAGTTCCCCAGCGATAGCCCCTGGGGCACGAACATACTCGCCCATTCACACCGAATGCTTGCCGAAGTCATGCTTCGCTGTGTATTAGAGAGAGTCACATTTTCGCGCTCTCTGCTTGGGGAACCCTGCTGTAAACAACCATTGTGAGCGACGCATCTCCGCCGACGAATTTTGTTGTGTTCTGCTTCTTATTTAAGAAGTTGTGAGAGAGCGAATGCGGCTACCTTGTTAAGTGTATCCTGGTTAAGAATGCAGCCACTCTCAGTTTGTTCTCTCTCTCTCTCTGTCTCGGTTGTTAAGTACGATCCGTACCTAAGACAATTCGTTTCTGATTAATTAAGGCCGACTGTGCACAAATAGAAGAAATAGACAGGACATCAGTCCGGAAGGGGCATTACTATAAGTCTCCGATACCCTCCTGCAACCGCCCTTATCCAACCTAAACTAAGATGAAGACTAAGACTTGGTTGGAAAGACTAGTAGAGCCTGATACTACTAGTGCAGGGGCCGGCAAAACACACATGCACATTTTGTCGTTGTGTGTGTATGTTTAGCTATGCGAGAGCGCGCTCATTTAGCACATCTTTGTTGTTGCAAATGAGAGCAGTATAAGCTCGCATACTGTCGGTGTTTCGACGTCGCTGCCGCAGAGCTTTCTTCAATACACTGGAGACTGAGACGTGCCGGACTCTGTAATAGTGTAACACGCACCTCTTGCAATTGGAGAGACGGGTAATCGGTTGATATATCAGTATAATGAACTTTGGACCATAGATTTATAGAACTTGCCGCCTACAGGCGAAGTTTAAGCTCCATAATTTGATGGGAGGGTAGATTTAAGTGGTGGGGATGACATCGGAGTTGCCCCAAATAGAAAGTCTGTGTTTATCTGACACATATTAGCTAATTAGAAGATGAGAAATCGGACCTTAGAATCTGTTTTAGTACAGATAGTACATTAAATGGTTGTTTTATAAGTGTCCCAGAACCGTTTGCTGGTGGTAGATGGTTTTGGGCGATGAGATGTTCAGTTGACTATAGCTTCTGCTTTTCACAGCAGCTTATGCATCTGGAGTTGATATAACTAGCTAGTTAGTCATGGCATGCGTTCTGGATTCTGTTTAGTGGAGGCGGGTTAGGTACAAGGGCAAGTTCGTCTGGTTTCTCGTTTTCGTGGATGTCTCCCTTGTAGTTCAATGTACATATGTGCCAGCCGCGATCAGTGCGTTTTAGCTGGCAACTAGTCTGAATTTGATTCTAACTGTGGAATGGGATTAGATAACCGACTGGCTGACCCTCCTTAAAAACCTTGCCTGCGTCAGATATGCCAAAGATCTTTTCCCTCAATACAGTCGCAATGTCTGGGAGTTGGAATGCCTCAGGCTCTCTGACAGTATTCCAGAATCAATGTCACAACTCATTTTGGAGCCATTAGTGAAGAAGAACACTTCGATTATGTAGTTCCCAGTCCTTTCTGCTTGGGTATAACGTAGAGAACTTCCTTTTAAAGGCTGGTTCCGATATCTTGTAGTTGCTGATTAATTTTCATTGTAAAACCAAAATCTTTTTCTTGTTTGTACCACAAAGAGATTTTCTAAAACTCCATTAAAACATTTAGAATCGGTGAAGTAATCAGTTAAAGAAACCATAAGAAAACTTTACTCCCCTCTCCCATGCCATTTGCCAAATGGTCATCGCATGTTTCATTTAATGAACATTTAGAAGACTTTGTCTGGCTGACCAGAGCAAGAACCTCATATATAAAACGTTCATTAATTCGAAATTATTAACACATAATTCAAATGGGCACACACAGACACACACAGACACACAGCCAGGGAAATATGAAAAAGGGATGGCAACAGTCAAGATAGTTTCCAATTGGATGGGTGCCAATTTCCTTTTGGCTTACAGGGTGCCCGATTATCGTATAATGTCTTCATTATTCATGCACAATTTGAACAAAATATGTGAAAACGTTAATTAGTCGCTAAAAGTCGCAGAGTAACAGCCACAGGGAGCCCGAGACCGAGCACGGATCCCCATCCATTTCGGGCTGTCAGTTTGATTTAATTTAATGAGAAAAACACTCGCCTGCTTAGGCTGCTGCTCAAATCAAAATGACAACTTAATTTTCATAATTGCGCATAATAAAGATTCGACTATTGCTTGCCATAGTTGAAATTCCGCTGCCAACAGGATGGGCCAACATGTGCCACATGGCCATTCAAATCAATTGCCAATTTGGTATAAGCCCGATGTTGCATAAGTTGCCGTTGTCGCATTGGATGCTGATGCTGTGGCATTTAAGTTTAAATGGAGCGCAACCGTGTCAAGAATTTAATTAATAACCCAGAATGCATCTTCATTATAAATCATCACTTCTCTCCATCTCAAGTGTTTGTCAGGCGCACACGCAGCATAAATCACAGTCGAGTCGCGTGGAGAACTCAAAGTTTTATGTTTTTTTTTTTCTGTACGGCCCTTTTTTTGTCATCGCATTCAACTAATGATGCAAGTCAAGTCCGGCAGAGTGTCATTGAAATCGATCTCGGGAGAAACATCTGTATTTGTGTCTTGACACTCCCACGACGCCATTGGCTCATGTTTGTCCTTATTTGCTTTTGGTTTCTAATTACCCCAAAAGGTGAAGTTTTGGTCCTGGGGCGTGCATTGAACTCTTTCAGAGAAATATCAGTATGATTAATTTGTTTTAGTTTGTTTGTTTGTTTGCCTCGAGAGCTAATTTGTGTGACCAACTAATAGGTTAAGCCACACGAGGTCATGTTTCTGGAATATAGATTTTCACGTGAAATCAATAGAACGTGAAATTATGTTGTCTCATTTGAAAAAGACCATTTCACTCCGTTTTTCTGTATGAAAATATCCAGGGCTTTTCAACTACCCTATAATCATCTACTGCACCACTAAGTGGACGGAATTAACCTAATTAGAGCTGGGATGTCTAGGTCGCATATCTCCGAAAGGTTGATTAGTATAGGTTGACCAAATATGGTGCCGTTACTTTCTCTTTCTCACACTTGCACATTGACGCCTAGGAGCGCTGCATATCTGTCAATGAGACAGTAACCCGTCAGAGCATTTCCCACCTAACGCTATTTATATTAACACCTCTTAACGGTCTTGGCCGCTTTTTTTTAAAGCCAGTAAGTTGTTTCTGTTATGTAAAAGCTGGCTCCTGTTGTTCACACCAAGCTTGGCATGGTTTCTCAGTTTCGATTGTGTCTTACTGCCAAAGTATTTCGCCTTTCGATCGTACACCTGTTTTACTGGATCTTTTGCGTCCATATAGGTAACATGGCCTTTCCAGCACAGCCGCTGTTGTCTTATGCTATGGACTAGATTAATTTCCCCATAGATCTCATGCACTTCGTGATTCAATAGGATGCGAATTTCATCGCCAACTTTTAAAGATCCTTAAGGAAAAAGTCTGTTTTACCGGGATCAGGGGTCTACGGTTAATTATAGTTCAATAACACAAGGCAACAAAATTAGACTTTATCCAGTATATTGAAAGGTTGGCGATGATTCTAGATGATTTTCGTGTACTGAACATAAATCTGTATTCAGAAATTGTCCATCACGTCGACATTTTTAGTAATTTAAGCCTAAAGTTGCAAAAATGTAATACCGGAACCGGTATTGGAACCGTTAACCGAAATAAACCGTTTCAAATCAAGTACCGGAATCGGAAGCGGAACCGATACAAATTTTTTCTTGAGAACCGAAAACCGTTTACCGTTATTAATGGAACCGATAGCACCACAACGAAACCGAAACGTTGGTACCGGTACAGTTTCGGTTTTTTTTACCTTTGCAGAGCGCATCGTTGATTTGGTCATGAGTTGGAGCTCTACATAAAAGATGCTAAAATATTTGCTGGCGGAAGACCTCTTTAACATTTGCTCCAGTTTTGCGGCTGCAGATAATGACTTTCTTCTGCACCGGAAAGTGTGGGATTCAGTTCGCGAAATTGTACGCATATTAGAACCAGTGGAGGTGGCCACAACCAAACTTCAACCGAAAAGCTTGTTTTGGGTGATTTTTATTCCATTTGGATACACTGAATCTCTAGCAAAACAGTTACTGGATTCCATTAAGACTTTTCTCGCACTTAAGCGTGTTTGAAACCATGAAAACTTTCTTAACTGGTGGTCAGAATACTCCACAAAGTTCCCAGAAATGTATGAGATTTCAAAAGTCGTGCTGTCTGTTCCAGCTACGCAGGTTCTCTGGCGATAATGGCGATAATGAATGAATAATAAGAAGTTGTATGGACTCAACCACATTGAATGCAGTTATGTTACCGCGATCAAATCACAAGAATGCTATATTAGTTACATAAGACGTGGACGTACCGGTACGTACCGGTATACCGAAATAAAAATCTGGTTACCGTATCGAAACCGAGATTCATTGAAAACCGAAATAGAACCTTTAACCGAAACATTTATTTCGGGACGTACCGGAACCGGTACCGGAACCGAAATTTGTTTCGCGATTAAGCCCTGACTTGTATTTAAAATGGTATATTTTCGCTAAAAATAATCGTACAATTCTTTGGGATAGTTTATTTTAAAGTTAAGAAATAGTAATATACGGTAATATCAAAAACAAGAAAGAAATTCGGTCAAGCCCGACTATAACATACTCTGCACCCTTAATGTCGCAGCTCGCATTTGGTCACGAGTCAAACGGCCAGTTGACACACAACGCAGTGCGCTCTCTAAGTCTCTCTCTCTCTCTCTCTCACTAAGATTGCTTCTGCTGAACGCAATGCTTAGGTTATGGGTGGGGTGGGTAGGGGGTGTTAACTGACCGTTTTTTGCTCATAACTTGAGTATCGTTCATCCGATCTTTATCATTCCTCAGCAAATCGATAAATAATTTTGAGTACTAGATATCTCTAGAAAGTACGAACCATCTATCATCAAAACTGTAGGAGATATGACGTTTTTTCCAAATTGCGGGGGCGCGAGGGGGCGTGGCAAAAATTGAAAATAAACTTGATCTGCCTGCAAGTATATGAAATATATGTCCCATACATGTCAAACCTCTATCTCTTACCATCTCTGAGATCTCTTCCTTCATACAGACGGACGGACAGACGGACAAACAGACAGACAGACAGACAGACAGACAGACAGAGAGACGGACAGACGGACAGACGGACATGGCTATATCGACTCGGCTGTTGATGCTGATCAAGAATATATATACTTTATAGGGTCGGAAATGATTCCTTCTCCCTGTTACATACTTTTGCACAAACTTAATATACTCTATGTATGTACCTTCGGTACAGAGTATAAAAAGGCAAAACAAAAGTTTAGGTTCCCCACAAAACGTGTCTAGAAAGGGTTAATTGACCATTTCTGTAAACAGATTCATGTTTAGCACACGAAAATCATCTAGAATCACCACCAACCCTTCAATATACTGGAAAAATTCGAATTTTGTTGCATTATGCAATTCAAGATAATTTAGCTCTTCAAAAAGATGTTGAAATACAGTCGAACATTTCTATTACGAACTTTCGTACAACGAATTTGTTTCCGAAACACTGCAATTTCGTATTACGTAATTCTTTCTCTATATTACGAATTTTTTTTATAACGAAGTTTGTTTTGGTTCCCTTGAGATTTAGGGAATTTCGACTGTATAATTTTTGTGACTGAACCGCTTTCCCGTTAGGTTCAAGAGTCCAAAAGAACCCAAATAACTTGAACCGAAAGGGGTTGAAGGTGTTCGATTCTGGAACAGTTTGCAGCTCGGTTTGAAAGCTCGTTGCTCTTAAAGGATGTTTCTTTCTGTTAATTATACATTTTCAGACTACAAAAACTCGGTTCGCGAATAATGGTTTCAGGTCGGTTCAGTTTTCTTATAAATAAATGAGAATCGTGATTCTATTTTGAAATGGGTTTTGGACAAAATTTGATCTTTAAATCGCAATCACCGAAGTTGTATTTCTGGCTCCTCTATTCCCAACTCTGTGAAACCTCAATTAGTGTATGGGAAAAAATGTCGTACATATTTTCCTTGGCCTAACCAGAGCAAGACCATGACCAAAACTAGTGTTTGACAGGATGCTCCAGTCGCGACACACTGACGACAGAATGGAATGCCCCCGAAAAACTAGAGAAAACATTCCTCGTTGACTGGCGCCAAAAGGCGTGTCGCTAATTGCGCCTAAACGACCAACATTAGGCGCCAAACTCCCAAACAGGAAGCAACAAATTCTCCAAAAAGAATGGAAAGAAATCTATAAAATGTATGTGTGTATGTAATGTATTTAGTTGCCACATCATAGCTAATAATAAAAGCTAATTAAGCAATTTTGTGACAACACCTGTAGGTTGAAGGAGAGAGATCACTCTCTCTCTCTCTCTCTCTCTCTAACTCTTATGACAATAAATTGCCGCTAAATGTCACTAATAAGCATCTCCAGCTTTGGCTCCCCACTTCTAATTAATTTATGATTTTCCTCACCGCATTTATCACACTCAGATGGCGTCTCGGGGATGTCGCGAGCCCAAAACAGAAACAAAATGTGAGGCAGATGTGTGCCTTAAGGGTGGGGTGGGGGGAGGGGAGTGACACGTTGTTCTGTGGTGGTGGTGGTGTTGGGTTTAGACATTTATCATATCACAAAGCGAAGTCAAACAAGGGAATTAGTTGAATTAATAATTAATCCCGACAACCAATTGCAGCAACAAGTGCAATTGCTGATCCTTCTTGGAAATTAATTAAAACATATGCTCATCCGTTTGTCCCATAAATCTGCCAGCCACAATTATCAGTTTCAATTTGTGCGTAAAACTGTTTGATATCAGAGCGAAGAAGGGTGTCGGAACATTGCCCATGTCAATTAGTAGAGTCACTAGACATACGTGTTGGGGTTGGGACAATTTGCCGCTGAATCTCATTTGGCTCATTAAAATGCCGTCGCCAAGTGCTGCGGCAGCAACCATCGATGCGTTGAGGTGGCAACACCGCCAACAGTTCCATTTCCATTTCCATTTCCATGTCAACTTGGCTGTACGCCCTGAGTAATTACACCAAATTAATTGCCCAACGCTGTCAGAACAGGCATTGTCTGCTAATCTCTTCCAATTGCAAAGGCCGAGAAACATTTTATTTTATTTTGTGTTTAATTGCCGCCATCAGCACATGATTCCAAATTGATGATGCACTTTTGATTTGAGTTGGGCTATAAAAAGATCCCTGAAAAAAACAGTCACACACACGGAAATCCGACTACCTACAGGCTGCTCCAGCTCCAGATCGTAAAAAAAAAACGCATATGATTTAAACTGCATGTTTTGTAAAAATCTAATTTGATAATTGGTTGTAATTTATGAGTTTTGTCTGCTTGCTTAAAAACATAAAAATACAACACAAACACACACCGAATGACGCCTTTTACGCGTACATCTTGGTCTTATTTCTCAGAATCCGCATCTGAATCCGAATCAGAGCTAAAAACTCTCCATCCAATCTTTTGGGACTGAGTGGAACATTAAATTAATATGCAGTTCTTTCTCTTGTTTAATTATTATTTATATCTGTCAGTTTATAAGGCGTAGGCTTGGGTGTTGAACATACAAACATACAGATGTATGTACAATATGCATGTCTCTTTGGGGAGTTTTCATGAATGAAATTAAACGCAGGCGGCGGTTAATGAGGTTGCTTTTCAAGTTGATACTCCGGTATACTGAAATATGAAACTTGGGTTGAACCAATTTAAAACCGCTCCTGTTAACCGAACCTTAAACTAAAAAACTTCTACGTTGCTACCCGATGAATAACGAATCACGCGGTAAATTATCGATAAGTACTTATTTGAATGTCGGCTGTTCTAACTCTACACTTTAAAAGAGATCCTTCAAAAGAACCTTAAGCACATACAGCATCTGTATCCTCTAGACCAAGATACTGATACTAAGAGCCTTATAATTGCATCATGTAGAATAACTCTAAGCAATAAGGTCCAGATTATAGAGGAGGTGGTAGCGATTCTTTATGATTTTCTTGTGCTGAACACGAATCTGTCTGGATTTTTGGTTAATCAAGCTTAAAGTTTTTTAAAAATAAAATTTTCAACATTTTTGGGTGCGTTTTATAGACACTCACATATATAATGAGACCTTTTATGAAATTATCCTATAGTACAATTTCTTAGCTTTAAAAAAACTTATCCCAAATAATCAAATCTTCAAGTTATTGCTGGCTCGAGGTCACGTTATGTTTGCACATAACTTTAAAACAGAAACACAGCACATCACAAAGGAGGCTAGTTGACCGAATATCTGTTTCATTGGCATCTCAACCAAATCATCAGCGGTATTTGCCTGGGCCACAATCATGCCTGCAATGCCATAATCGCTTGAAAACTCCAATGTGACTCAACAGCAAAAACAGGCATAACGAGCAAGAGCTGCGCTGTCTGTGGCGTTTGTACGTGTGTGTGTCCCCAAATGATCTTACAATGTTAGTGAAAGAGAGATTTCCTCTCCATTGCTAACACTTATTTTAAAACTAAATCCGTTATTTCACTTGTCTGAGTTCTCATATGAGTAGGCTAAGTTTGCTCAGATAATGTTACAGTCAATCTGAGAGGGTCATATAAGACAAAAATGTTCTGATGATAGCACTAGGCAACAAGGTCCAGTATATTGTAGGGTTGGTGGTGATTCTAGATGATTTTCGTCTGCTAAACACGAATCTGATTTCAGAAATGGTCCATCACGTCGAGGTTTTGAGTAAATTGAGCTTAAAGTTGCAAAAAGTTGCCTATTTTGACACTTTTCAGACGTGTTTTGTGGGAACCTATACTTTTAATTTAACTTTTTTGGTATTATCGTAAATTACTATTTCTTTACTTTAAAATAAACTACCCCAAAGAATTGTACGATTTTTTTAAGCGAGGATATACCATTTTGAATACTTAGTCTCGATAATAATAAAATAACAAAATTGTCTACTGCATAAAAGTATGCTTTGTAGAAAAAGTTCAACCGGCTTTGTATAGAATTTCAATGAAAATTTTCAACAAAACCCATTGCATACATTGGGGCAGCAACAATACATTGGGTTGTTGTGAACTCGGATACAATTACTAAAAATGGTATATCTTCATTTGAAAAAATGGCAGAATTGTTTGGGATAGTTTATTTCAAAGTTTAGAAGTAGATCTTTCTGATAATATCAAAGAGAGTCATAACAAAAGTATTGTTTCCCCACTAAACGCGTCTAAAAAGTATTAAAATATGCATTTTTTAGAACTTTAAGCTCAAATAAGTCAACATCTCGACGTGATGGGCGATTTCTGAAAACAGATTCGTGTTCACCACATGAAAATCATCTAGAATCATTACCAACACTTCAATATACTGGAAAAAGTTTAATTTTGTTGCCTTGTGTATAACATATATAAGGTATATTAGGAGGATAATATGAGGTGTTTTTCAGCCAACTCATATGGAAACTCATACTACGTTTATACACACAAAATTTATTGTGATTAATGCCCTTTAAAGTATGCAATGCTTTTAATAAGGAAATGATTCAGAATTATATTTATTTTATATTTGGCTCAACACAAGATGATATTGTAAACCTATTAATAGTCCGACAATGTGGATGAATTTACTGTACAGTACAGAGTTTACAGCTGCCATAACTGGCTATCAATGTTTGCGTTCTAGTAGAACATTTTATAAGGAAATAAAGTTTGCATACTTTGAAGGGCATTAATCATGATCAATTTTGTGGGTATAAACGTGGTATCAGACAAGTGAAAACACAGCAAATAGTAATATGTGATGATCTCATATAAACCAAAGGGATCTACCATAAACTTCACTTAAAATTGTCAAAATGGGAATTTTTTTGTAAGCTAATAAAAATCTTGAGGAGATGAAGAAATTACGTAAACAAATTCCTCACCCTCAATGCTTTTGGAAAAATGGAAATGTCACAGCCTTCTGTATTCATATAAGAGTGCAGTTAAAAGAGTTATAGCCTTAGGATTTGAAGGATGCAAGTGATGTATGTGCTTATGGTACTCTTAAAGAAACTCTCAGCTCTAAAAATAGCTGGAATACTTCAAATGTACTCTACTACCAGTTGAAAAGAAGTATAGGGTGGGGATCCAGAATACTGCTCAGTGGAAGCTTTCCCATTTTTGTTTGTCTACCTGAGCACCTACACAAATAGAATCATGTCGTCGGGTTGCGCTGACAGGAAGGGTCTGAGTTTTGCCCCCACTCTGGAACATGTAATAAAGAGTAGATCAAATATGCCGCATGTTCAAACTCATTGGGCTTTGGGACAAAATTATAAAGTTTTCGAAAAGAGCTTGGAGTGGGTAAAAACAAATATGCTTTCAAATTCTAACCATATAACCATCAGCTTATCCTGCTAAAAGTTAATCAGGGAGATGACCACAGTTTGTGTCAGGTTCAGTGCCAACTTGTGAGTCTTTTTCGGGTCCGTTCAATGACTGACAACATATGTATGTAACGCTGTTCATTTGTTAGTCTATTCATGGTGAAATGGCAGACCTTACTGAGTAGTTTTGGCAGTGCCACTGAATAACCAAAAAGCATAAAAAATCATCCTTTAATTCACTTGAGTTTAGTTTAACAATTGATTGCCTACTTCTGGGATGACACATTTTGACACACATGTAACAAGCATGTAAAATGCAAGTAAAACTCGTGTAAAATGTAAAATACGTGTAGATTGTTTACAAAATTGATGCAAAATTCTTGTAATAATTCAAAATAATTTCAATTATAAAACCTTTTAGTAATTTATTAATTAAATACGTTTAATAAAGCCTTACACACTTGTTGTTTTTATTATTTCGTTTGCCAATTAACTCTGAGAGATCGACCGAACGTGTGGAGGTCAAATGAAACAAAAATATACGCACAGCTGCTGCTGCCGCCGCAAACAATTCACTTTGGCTCTTACAATGCAACAACATTTCATCAATATGTATATAAATATTTAAATAAATAAACTGATGACTGACGACTCTGGCTGAGGCGACGACATGACTGGCAATGTTGATTATGTTGTGCGGAAATTTTGCAAAAACTAAGGTTACTTTTATAAATAAATATCAATTTCTGTGCGTTTTGAACTTGAAGATGACTGGGCGCTAAATGGTGCAGCAGGCACACCAGCTGCCGGAAGTGTAGATTAAGTATACGCCATGTGTTACACGTAGACAAACACACCCAGCCAGACACGGTCAAGGTTGAGGCAACTTGAATTGCCCACTTTTGAGACACATTTTTAGCCAATCCCAAGGATGTCAGCGACTTGCCAAAAGTGTAGAGCAGCTAACTGAGGTCAGTCCCCAGAACAGATTATGTCATCCACTTGGTTTATATTTAACCTAACCTGCTCAATGCATTTACAGAATGAACTCTCTTTCAAACTGGTTCTGATTTCATAAAAATCAACACAAAAACATTCCTGTTTTAATTAAGAAAAAGGGAATTTAAAGCACTCAACACAGACAGGAAGTTGAGTGTCTGTCGGTGAACTCTCGATTAGCTTAGAGATCGGGTTATGTAAGTAAATTATACAGATCCTGCTACAATTAGTTCAGCCCCGCAAACAAGTTTTCTTAGAGTGGGCGGCGTGCAATGCGTGTATATTGAAATACCTTGGAACCGCAAAAAAAAAAAGCACGCACGAGAGAGACTGAACGGGCACTCGAGCCAAAAAGCCAATAACAATGCTAACGGCCGCTTTATGAACAATTATGAACCGCAGGCGAGTTCGAGTTGAGTTGACTTGAGTTGGGGGCGCATGCGTCACGCTTTTAATATACACACACACACACATCAAATTGTGGTGTGTATGAGAGAAGACAGCAAAAAAAAAAAACACTATGATTATTCAATTCAAATTATTATTGCTTTCACAGGCAAGGCAGACTGGTTTCTATGGCCACTTTGTTGGCCTAGTTTACCACCTTCGATTCTCGAGTGGCGCAAATTTCGCTTTCAATTTGCACAGCTTAGGGGGATTACGCAACAAAAAAAATTGGCAAAAGTAAAAAAAAGATAAATAAAACAACAGACAACAAATTGTTCAAGTTCATTGCGGTGAATGTGTGTGTGTGTTTGGTTTTGTTTACAAAATATTTAATCATATATAATATATACATATACATATTCATACACACTTTCAAAGTAATTACAACTAATTTTACAAATTTCGTTTAATCGTTTAACAATTGTCATAATTTAATTCAACAAACTAAAAGCTAAAAATGAAAAATATTTTTATTCTCTCCTGTATTAATCCGTTTTGTTTGGTTT
>JBAMBO010002597.1:0-11032 GCA_037044535.1 Lordiphosa magnipectinata | reverse complement strand
TTCCTTTTCATTCAAGGATAAACCATTATATGCCTTATGCTAAACAAATTGCAAGAATTGCGGGAAAAAAACAAAAATACAAATTATTAAGTTTAAATGTGGAATTTGTCTTGCTCTTTTTTTAGTATAAAATCTAACAACCTGAGACTCTAAATTAAGTAAACGGTTATTGATAACCATTTAGGGTAAAGTTAAACTATGGCCACATTGTAAAGAAGTGTTAATGAGTGAAGTTGATTTTATGGCAGCCATATATAATTTTCATTGGGTGTTTAACTAACAAATCTCTATAAATCAACAACTTATTTGATGGCTAATTTTAAGTACTTTTTGCTTATGAAGTAATTATAGGTTGTAAAAATAAGTTTTATTAGGGCGTTTCGGTTTTCAATTGTTAAATTGCTTAGAGGTTTGATTCCACTTAGTAAGAAAACCGGAATTGGCCTGATAGTAATAGTTGTTAATAGAACAAAAAGGTCTTAATATCTAGGATCAACTTAGCCACCACTGGGTTTTTGGAGTGTTGTCTTAGCGCGCTAAGAATTTCATGAACAATTGGCATTGAGAAACCACCACCAGCCTAACTTACATCGTTTGTATAAGGTGATCTACGAGACTAACTGGGGGATTTGGAACTTAAGTTATTATCATTTGTATAAAGATGATCTACGAAACTAATTTGGGGATTTGGCACTTAAGACCTCTACGGATTTGTGAAGTAAGTTATTTAGCTTATTTACGATTTAACTTCAGTTGATTGCTGATGGCTTGAAAGTACAAGTGGCGTCAATGGCGTAAGTTCAACTGTTCAAAGTAAAATGAGGCCCACAGCCTATTTACATAGACTCCACAAGTGTGCTGTTAAGCGCCACATAAATTCTTAGCTTAGAGCATGCAAAATAATAACGTCTAATAACGTTTCTGACTACAATTGGCTGTGAAAAGGGGCTTAGCTGGACGGACGAGCAAATAAAATTCCCCCACCGTGTCGGAGTCGTTATTAGTTCATTTTGTAATTTTATTAGATTTTCTTTGATAGGCTTCATTAGCTTATAAAAATTTTTGTAACGTATATACATTTTTGTTGACAGCCTTTTTTTTTGTCAACTCTAAATAAATAGTAAAGTTGCCTTTACACTTGTCATATATCTCTAAATTGTAGCTTATCAAACTTCTGTAAAGAGAATCTCTTTTCAAATAGAACCTATTCTATTTCATCAAAGGATTTTGGGGTGAAGAAGCAAAGACCATGCCTTACCCTGGATTCGAACCCAGACCGACGTGGCGCCACTAAGTGTCAAACCTAGTACCATACACCTTAACCAACTGAGCTGTTGTAGGCGATTTGATTTGCTATTACACTATCGTCAGAGAGTCTCTTTAGAGATATATGACAAGTGTAAAGGCAGCTTAAATAAATAAAATGTTTCTTAATTTTCACCCTCAACTTTTGTATAAAACTTCTCGTTACTTCGCATGTCCGTAGATGCACTTAAGGTTAAATCTATTCTTCTTATGTTAATGTAGCTGGTAAAGTTACTGGTTTAATTAGGATAAATTGTCTAACGAACACAAAAGAGAGTTAAAGCGCATCCCTTACAATAAGGCACTACACTTTTATATTACACTGAAGATTTTCACTAGATCTCATAAAATCACATCATCTTTAGCAAAAAGCCTACTGATGATTGAAACGGTAAGTTCATAATGCAGTACTGTTTTAGGCAACCAGCTCTTTTTGATGTACAATGCATAAGTGGTTTACAGTTGTGAACAAACGCAACTTTTTCGTACCTTGAGCCAGCTAAACTTGCTAATAAAATCACAATATTAAATATATAATTCATGGTTTAAGTGAAGTGAAGTTATCACATCTGCAGATTTTGTCAAATTTTCAGGTACAATAGCATTACGCTTAATTGTGTGTATATGTCACATGTATCTCGTTGTTGTATTAAAAAAAAAATTATTTAGTAATCATAACAGTTTGAAAACTCCACGAAAACGCATTTGATTGCGTGTTTCTTTAAAAACTTTAAGCTATCTCCTCATTTTGCGCCAGCCTAAAAGCTGAAGCATAACAGCAGCAGCATAACTTTACTGTTCTCAACCTCATATCAAATATGATTGCAAGGCGTGGGCAAGGGTTGGCAAACCCGTAGTTCAGAGCAAGTAGCTGGTGATAAAACCGGGAGATTCTTGAAACAGTACTGCTCGTTTTTGGAGACATAGAAGAACTAACATAGAAGCACACTTTGCTGCGTCGACAACTTTTCACTCAAATATTTGTCCGCTGTTCGCTGTCATTTTGTATCTTTGAGTTATTTTTTGACTCTCTGAGTTTTTTTTTAACTATGTTTCCTACGTCGACAGTAATTTTGAGTAACAGATTTTGTTGTCTCTATGAAGTATCTACTTGTCACAATGGAGTTAACATCACTCAAAAAAGAGAGCCGTTTCAAAGTGTGCTTCTATGTTAGTTTTTCTATGGTGGAGAATGCATGTCATTTTTAGTTAGTTTTCAGTTATCGGTTTCGGTATAAACTTTGTTTTTATACCCTTGCAAAGGGTATTATAATTTTGCCCAGAAGTTTGCAACGCATAGAAATATTCATTTCCGACCCCATAAACTATATATATTCTTGATCAGGGGGACGAGCTGAGTTCATTGAGCTTTGTCCGTCCGTCTGTCTGTCTGTCCGTCTGTCTGTCTGTCTGTCCGTCTGTCTGTCTGTCCGTCTGTTTCTACGCAAACTAGTCTCTCAGTTTTAAAGCTATCGAGCTGAAATTTTGCACAGAGTCTTCTTTTTTCTGCACGCTGCTAATATGTCGGAACCGACCGGATCGGATCACTATATCTTATAGCTGCCATAGGAACCATCGGTCGAAAAATGGGTTTTAGTGAGAAAAACTTTTTTGTTTTCAATGTTAACGTGATTAAACTCGGTCATTAATAATATTATATACTTTCAAACAGATTTGCAAATTTTGGTCAAAATCGGTTGACTATATCTTATAGCTGCCATAGGAACCATAGGTCGAAAAATGGGTTTTAGTGAGAAAAACTTTTTTGTTTCCAATGTTAACGTGATTAAACTCGGTCAATAATAATATTATATACTTTCAAACAGATTTGCAAATTTTGGACAAAATCGGATGACTATATCTTATAGCTGCCATAGGACCGATCGGTCGGAAAATGGGTCTTAGTGAAAAAAAACTTTTTTTTTTAAGTAAATCGTTCTTAAGGTCGGTGATTATTAATATTAAACGCTTTCAAACTAATTTGAAAAAGTTGATCGACATCGGGTGACTATATCTTGCCATAGGACCGTTGCCATAGGACCGATCGGTCCGAAATTGAGTCTTAGTGAGAAAAACTTTTTTCAGACGTTTATCTGTCGGAAAATAGGTTTTAGTTACAACATTTTTTGATTTTTATGTAAGCGTTCTTAAACTGTGACATTTGCATTTGCAAGGGTATAAAAACTTCGGCACAGACGAAGTTAGCTTGGCCTTCTCGTTTCTTATTTAAAATTTACAAATCCATATGAAAGGTGAGAAGAATATCAGTGGTTGCTAGATTTGGTTGTCTCTTTTTGACGAATTGATGCCACTTGACATTGAGCAATCGGTTTAAACTGCTTAGATATGATTGTCAACTTCCGTGTAACATTGTTCAATTGGAATTCCACTTGCAAATGTTTACATGAAAACCGATTCGGAATTCGGAACAGGGCTGATAGTTATAGTTTTATAGATACCTCCATGAAAACAATATTTTTATAATACTTCACAAAAGCTAGCAAAAACCCTCATTATGCTATAATAAAATTATTACAAATAGTAGAAATATTTCTCAAAAATAAGGAAATAAAAAACAAAAACAATCAAATTTTTTTTTTTTTTTGCCGGCTCTAGGTCTTGTTATGTTGGTACATAACTTTAAAACAGGGACACACCACACCACAAAAGGAGGTTAGTTGACCGAACAAAAACAACTAATCCTAAATTCAACTTAAGCATTCATATATGTAGTTGGGATTAAACTTGTTAACAGCTTAGACACAGTGTAAACGAAGACTCTAGTAATCACAAAGAAGAGTAATGGCCGTACAAGTGAATTTTAGGGAAATTTTCGATGTGGACCATTCACTTATCTTTATGAGTTCTAGAGTCTTTGATTTAACGATTTCCGTTCTATTAAGGGAATAAGTTCATAACTGCTGAACTTATGAATTCTTTGAACCGAAAAGGGGAACCTCTTGAAAAAAAATGCAGAATAAGTATAAATAATAAATATAAAATAATTTCTTATTATACTAGAAAACAAGTTAATAATTATTTAAAAAAAAAACTTCTCGTATTAAAACCTACTTTGGTAAATATAAACAATTTTCTTAAGAGAGTTAAATCATATAATATATAGTACATAAAGAGTGTGCAACAAAATCTAATGTAAGGGCGCAACAAAAACCATTAGTTTGTTGTCTTAATAGTCATCGTACTGTTTGCATTCAATTGCTTTGTGAGAGGATTAAGGGGTAAATTAAATTTCTCATAATAATCTCTTATTTGAGAAGATTTTCCACATTAATTAATCGGAATTGGTAAGAGTTAGGATTTCCTTTAAATGATTACAGAATTTTCCATCAGGAGAGTTGAATCTAGAGTTTTCTTAAACTTGAAGTTAAAAGCCAAATATTGCAATCGTTTTTTTGGTTTACGATTCCACTTATCGAAAACTATAATATACTTTCTTTTGGTTTAAAAAGACTATACAATGGATCCCTTCAGTACGGCTCAGTACTGAATCAGAGCTGAATCAGCCCTGACTTGGAAGGCCTGGTACTGAAATCATGGCTGCCTTTACATCAGAGATGGGCGCGTCACGACGTTCCAATGCACACGAGGCAGCGTATGCATAGGACCTCTGCCGCGGCCGACGGCACAAAATCACACGTACGCTATAAGCATTGCAAGCTATTTATAGAACACGAATGCGGCGCACGCAAATTGTGCTTGTATGCGTGTGACGATATGTGTGCATGCCCATCTCTGCTTTACATGCATTTCAGTCAAGAATTTAACACAGACAGGGCCTACTACGTCATGACCTTCGCTTCTTTCAGGCATGATTTCAGTAATGAACTCATGGGTTAGATTCATGGGTAGTACTAAAAAAACAGTACTGAAATCAGTCATGAATTGGAGCAATTCCTACTTCTCATGTCTGAATCAGCACTGACAAATTCAGTACTGAGGCGTAGAACTGCAGGGATAGTATAGTCCAAGGCTGCAAAACTGTAAAATTTTTGATCAAGGTTTGGTCCGGGGATTTGAAGCCTTTGTAAAGTGTAAGTTTTGGTTCGGTTCGGTTTTCCTGTACCTATTGAACCTAAGTTCAAATCAGGCTTCGAATCTGGCTTCACAAATTGTTACATAACAGTCAAGAGTCTTTAACACAATTGTCCTCATAAAATTTAAGAATACTTCGTTATTGTTTTACGCTGACGGCAACTTATTTCGTAAATGTACTAGATTTGTTTTTCACTTTTCCAACCTAACTTATGTTTTATTTTCATGTCGAAGTCGCAATAAGGATTGGATTTCTAAAAACCATCTTTCCGATTTTCAACCGATTCTTTACAATAAAATGATGTTTTTCGGTCATAATATTAAAAAAGTTATTAAAGTTCTTCAGAAATGGACTTAAATGATTGTTTGAGCCGAACCTTTTTATGAATAGAATAGGTCCGTTTCGGGTTTAGGTTTGGGAGTTCAAATATTTGAAAGTTTCGGTTCATGGTTCCGTTCGAGGGACCCAAAAAAACACGAATCTAATCGGTTCTTTGGGGTTCGGTTCAGGACCAGTTTGCAGCCTTGTAGCCTATTTCATATTCTATTATTTATATAGGACTATACTGATCTAATTCAGAATAGACCAATATCTTTCTTTAAATTGGGGCTTGTTAAAAAAGCGCGTGCTAACCCAAACAAAATCTTTACGATGGGATCATATTCACGTTTGGTTTAATCACTTAGCTAATATTAGCTGTAATTTCTGGCGTAGCTCAATATTATTGAGATTTGCGATTATTGAACATTCCGACAACTTTTTAAGGCCAGGCTAGGACACCTCTTTGATCATATTATGCATTAATATTTTCGATAATGTTTTAGTTAAAGTTACAACTAACTGATTAAGTGAGCAATGGCCCCTCGACAACTAAATTAAATACAAAATAACCACAAAATACAAGCACCGCGTCTCTGCGACACAATGTATATTGATATAATGATTGATGCTGTAGCTCCATTACGTAAGATTTTGCTGCCCCACTGCTGGAGTGAGTTAAACTATGAGCCATGCTCCACCCCACTTTCGCTTGAGCAAAAACTTTGCCATTTTGATTCCAAAAATTGGTCCCAAAAACAAATTTTAAAACTCAAAAGTTTTGCGAAAGTGAAAATGGAAGCATGACTTTATAAGTGGGTTTGGATTTTTTATCAATTATCTATTCGGATGTTCAAGTCAGATTGATTTCCCTAGATTGACAGATCCTGTCCCTAGGACATCAAACATCCTGCTATGATTATATAACTAATTGTAGGTTAACTCGAATCTCTAATAGAATTAAGCTTATCATGCAACTAACCTAGGACAACAAAAATATTTAAAACAAAAAGTTAAGTTTTGATGAAATATCTTAAAAACACTTGAAACTGCTGTACAGACAACCTAATGCTAAGGTCCCACATGCAACTAATTTGACCAAATTTTGATAAAAACTTGGACCAGGACTTAAAACCAAAACTATGATTCCATACGCAAACAATTTGATCAAATATGACAAAAATGTTTCGTAATTAGGCCTATTTAGTCAAATTTTCATTAAAACTTGTGCAAATTATTTACCTGTATGACCACAACTTATATAAAGCTCTCTCAAAACAATAACTTTAAGCTAAAACAAACATAAACCATCAAAAATTATAATACTAACTGAATAATAAAGAAAATATGCTTTAAAACATTGAAATATTCTTGAAAATTCTATAGCTAAGGGCAGTGTTGGTTGTGATATTGCAGAAGAAGATTGCTCTCCATTTGCTGAAGTAGACTAAAATTAGTTTTAGAGCAAAACAAATTCCACATCAATTGAATTCATTCAACTTATGGCCTAAACTAAAAAACTGAACTAAAAGGTTGTGCTTGGCTGGGTTCATCACAGTGTTACAGCCATTGATTCTACAAATCTTAGTTAACCGGTGACACGGTCTGACCAAATTTACGTGAACGCTGACCAAATCCCTTGCTACCATCCGGTCCGATCGGTGTGCGTACCAAACTTTCGGCCGCACGCTGGGCAAAGGAACCGCTACGCGAACGTGGTGAACCATCCAGAAAACTGTTGGTACGCGAACGGGGCTGTCCATCGTAATCCTTGTAGTTGTTGAGGAAACTGCCGGTACGCGAGCGTGGTGAACCCTCGAATTCGGAACCAAATGAACAGCGTCGATCGTAACCCGAATCGGTCGAGATGCGACGTCCTCCAATATACTGGGCATTGTCATAGGCGGCCAGTTTGCTGCTCAGCTGTTGGAAGTTATTGGAATAGCGACGTGGCCACACCTGATAGCCGCCACCACCACCGCCCACCAACTGCTGTTCGGGCTCGCGTTCCACATTAAAGTCATTGGAGGGACGACGATAGAAGCCATTACCCTCGCTGGCATTGGAAAAGCTGCGTTCGAACTGTATGGAGCCATTGGAGAAACGACGTTCACCCGAGCAACTGCCATTGGAACAGACCGAAGTTTTGCGGTAGTTTTCGGTGCCAAAATCAGAGACGCGTCGCGAACAGGGACAGCTTTCCGAACAATTGGAGTCACGACGTTGTGGTAAACCAGACTCGGAACAGTTGCTGGTGCGGCGCACGGGTTCAGCTGAGTAGTTTTGATCCGAGCAGTTGGAAAGGCGTCTTTGCAGACTGCTAAGAGGGTTGGGTGGAGCTACCTGCTGGGGAGCAGCAGCAGCAGGCATAGAAGAGGACTCTACCAAGCCTAAGGCTGTATTGGCCGACAGGGTGGAGGTATTGCTGTAACGTCTGGGTCCATAGGGGAAAAAACCCTGATCTGCTACCCTGGGTTGATAGTTTTGATAGTTTTGCTGATGATAATGAGGATTGGGCATGGCTGATGATTGATAGTAGCTGGGCTGAAAGTCCGAGTTGTTGCGCTTCAGTTTGAAACGTAAATCCGGCAAGGTCTCATGACCAGAGAAGCTACCACCACGTGTACGCTCGCAGTTGGCCTCATTGTAGTAGCGATAGTTCTCCACCATGCGAGCCACTGGAGCAGCCACTTGAATAACGGCGGCCTTTTTGCCCGTCTTCTTTTTGGGTGCCACCATTTCGTACACCTGGAAAGGACCATTCAAATGACGTGCGTCACGCGCCGACGACGACTCCAGATACTCCACCAGAGCACACTCCTTCTGTTGCAATTCGGGATATTTGTTCATAAACTGACGCACATCCACGGGTATGGCCATGCCCGGTTTGAGTATGCGTATCAAGGCTATTTCACCACATTTGGAGAATAAATCGGAAACCTTTTCTATGCTCAGTTTATCCAAAGGCAAATCACAGGCCACTATGGTGCGTGAGGGCATGGTCTCATCAAAGCTAGGCAGAGGTTCAATGCGACGCACTTTAGTGCCCACATCATTTAGTTCTATTTTTTTCGATTTACGACGCACTGCATCACCCACCACCTTCCATTCACGGGTGAGCTGGCGAACACGCTTAAAGCTGGAGACCAGCTTGAGACTGACAAAACCCTCCTTGTTGCGACGCACATGCTTTAAGAGGAAGGCATCCTTGAGTATGCTCTCATTGGAGAAGTAAAATTCAACAGCCTCGGCTATGTCCAAGGCTAAATCATCGCTGGGTATAAGCGAGGGCTCTAGACTATCAATTTCATTCTCCTCCACTTGATGGACTTCCTCCTCCTCCTCCTCCTTCTTTAGGGTGAGAAAAGAGCGATGTACACGCTTGGGTTCAGGCACGGGTGAGTTGTGGGGAGCCACCGCTGGTGGCGGTGAGGCATCTAAATTAAAGTTGGGATGCAAATAAATGTTGTCCATTTGATGCTTACGAAACTTTTCCAAATTGGCCTCACTTAGTAGAGCGGGTGGTGTGGTTTCACCCTCGTTTAACATATGATTATCCACCGCCAAGGGTTTGAGTTCATCATCTTCTTCCGATTCCTCCGAATCGCCTATGGAAGAACCCATGCCAACGTCTACCAATTGCAAATCAGTGTTGGTGGGTGACAAGGGTGGAGCAGTGGGTGCAGTGCTGCCCAATTGCGTGTCCAAAGATTCCATTTGATGTAACAAAGCCTGGGCGGAGCGTTTGGCATGTAAACGTAATAGTTTTGAAGGCAAGGAAGAGGAGAGTGGCACAATGGCCTGGGAGGTAGTAGAACAGCAGGGTTGCTCTGCTTCTGCTGGAGAGGGTGGAGAGGGTGGAGTGGTAGCAGTGGGTGGAGGAGGGGTCATTACGGGCACCGCTGTTAGTATGACAGGAGTAACCACAAATGTATGTGGTTCTGCCTTAATCTCCTGAGGTTGGCTCATTTTGTTTTGTTTTTTACTTTCACTTTCAAGTTCAGCTTTGCTGTTGTTGTTGTCGTTGTTGTTGTTGTTGTTGTGGTTGTGAGTCTCTGGTTGCACTTTTTTCAAGAAGCAGACGTAACTCTGCCTGCATTTGTGTAACCTCTGCTAACGTTCATTGAACGTCGTCGTTGTCGTGGATGTTGTTGTTGTTGTTGTCGTCAGCTGTTCCAAGTTGGCCGTTTGCGTAATTTTGAGCAACGTGTTTGGAATTTGTGTTGATAAATTTTTGAATACTTTTTTCTAGGCCGCGCTTGACACCATTTGATAACTAAAATAAAGTTTTGATTACAAATTTCAACTGCGTTTTATGTTGTTGTTGTTGTTATTGTTATTCGTCTCCCAAACTATTTCCGTAAACGCGAGAGTTCATGCAACGCTGCAACGCGGAGATAGACTGAAATTGCAAATTGATTTGAGGTCGGTTAAATACCCTCTGCTTTCGTTTAATTTTTCAACTGAGCAGTCCAAGTACGCACGATAACAACAACAACAACAACAACAGCACCAAGCCAGAGAGCCGGCAGCGACGTTGTCAGCGACAGCGACAGCGACAACTTATTGGCAACATACGAAACTTGTTGCGTTGGCACCAACAACACATCGGCCACAAAATTTGCTCATTGCATTTTGTTTTTTTTTTTTTTATTAATTTTATTTCTTATAAATTGTTCTGGCACTCACACACACACACACTCACACGCTCACACTTACTCTCACACGCACCGAGAGACGTGTTTCCGATTTTATTTTAAAAACGTTGCTCACATTGCTCATACGCCCCGTTTGCGAAAATTGGGAAAGTGTACTCGTAGCGACCTCGTTGCATCAAGCAAGCATGCAAGTCCAGCGTGTTTGCAAAAAAAAAATTTATCTATGGAGGAAGCAGGAAATGCAACCAAATGACAATTTGTTTCATTTTGAGGGTTAAACAAATTAGAAGTGTCTATGGGAGAGGTGTGCATACAAATGCATGGCCTGTGAACAGACTTAGTTCCGTTTTTGGGTGTGCACTAAAGAAAGTAGACAAAAAGCTTAAATGGAAATGAGAGCAAGGACATTTGTGGGAAATTTTAATTATTAGCAAAAATCTCTCTAAAAATCTAGAAATCTGTAGCACTTGACATCAAATCATTGTCTCGTGTACTCCCACTGTAGATTACCGATCAAAAACCAAGAACTTTGTACTTGAATCAATTACAAACGGTGTGAATAGTAAGGTAGGTACCATAATACTTGATTCAAGTACAAAACTCGTATTTCAAGTACTTTTTGGTGTTAAATTCAAACCGATTTACTCTCAAAATAAGTGCAAAATATTCTGCATAAAAGTCTTATACACTGCTCGCC
>JBAMBO010002596.1:0-100334 GCA_037044535.1 Lordiphosa magnipectinata | reverse complement strand
GAGGTGATATCAGAGGTAATGACTTCGGGAAAATAACGCGCCTTAATGTATCAAGGGCTTCGAAAATGGTTGCTCGTTTGAACCAAGTTGAAAATTGTGAAACAGCCAACTCTGTTTGTCATAAAACGAAATGTTATTGAGTTAAAAATATTAAGAAACGAAAAATGTCTTCCAGCAATCATGGCATTTTATTAATCAACGGCTTCAGTTACTCATCTCCGTTCGATTTATTCAAACTGAATAGGTTCTAATTACCGAAATCAGAGATCTATTTAAGTGAAATAGTCTTTGAATGCTTAAGATCAAGGAAAATTAGCATTACACTGTTAGGTTTCTTGGAGGTCCACTAAAGACATTTTTTAATGATATGATCTGTTTTCCTGCTGGTGATGAAGCACTTAACTCATATAATTTTTAACATAATTTTAGTAAAGTTGGTTTCAACCTAAATGGTCAATGTTGTTCTAAGGCAATTGCTGGTACAAAATTGCCTATAGACCGCGAACCAAAGCTTCCTTTGCGAATCTGAAAACACAGTTCGGTCTATTTTTACGTCTAGCTCATAGTCCATATGGAGTGGTTCGTGGTGAATATAAAATTGGTACTCCAATTCGCGGTTTTTCGGCTGCCGAGTACCCTCTCTTAGTGAAATGCAATAGTCCATTATACCATCAGAAATATTGATTTTAATAAAAATCTACCGTGCGCTTTTAAAGATATTCAAGATTTAAGGTTTACCTCCTTCTGGAGGTACCTTAACCAATTGTACGATTGAAGTGAATTTTTTTTATGGCGTTCCCCATGACCCTGTCCACATTTGCTTAATTTTTCAGATTTTTATCTTATACCCTTAAAAACTAAGTTAAAATTGTTGTCGTTGTGTGTTGCTGGTACATAAGTACCCATAAAACGCGAACCGAGGCTTTATTTGAAAAACTGGGTATGAGGTGATGCTTACAGAGGTCCCTTTTATCATAATTTAACGGTCTCATGCCGGGGTTTATAAAAAAGTTTGATTTTTCGAACAGTGTTTCATATAGACGTTTTAATATTAACACTGAGAGACAGAACTACTTTAGGGTTCTGTTATGTTATATTTTCAGTGGAGAGATGAGCAGGCAGAGTTAGTTCGCAGAAACTATGAGGAGTCTTACCAAGATCACGAGAACGTTTTAAAGACAGGATTTCAGAAATATAACGTACTAGAAGATTTAGAAGACGCGCTTAGAAGAGCTATGGCTGTTGAAGATGATAGCGAGGATGCGGTAGATGCTGTTTTAGATGAAGAATTTAGAGTCCTCAGATTTCCGGAAATAATTTCTCAAATTCATCTTTTGAACTTAAATGGCAATGAACCGGATAACAAATTGTATACCCTTAAAACTTGGCCAGCATAGTTGGATTTTTAAATTTAAAGCAAAAAACTTTTTTTACCCATTTTCCATGAGTTCGTTGGTGGCGGAGCCGGTGTCGGCAAGAGTTGACTTATAGCAGCAATATATCAGTCCCTCTCCCTGGAGAACAATAGTAGGAGTGGATGCGACCCCACAACTGCGAAGATTTTCCTGTGTGCTCCCACAGGAAAAGCAGCTTTCGGAAGAGGGGGTTCCACCCTTCATTTCATGTTCGTTACTGAACTAAACCAGTCCGGGTCTGCATTTAAAGATTTAGTTTTAGACTTATTAAATACTCTTTCTACAAGATTTATAGATCTTATGCTTCTAATTATTGACGAAATTTCCATGGTCGGTGCAAAAATGTTTTCCTATTTGGACTCAGGCTAAAACAGATTTTCAATAATAGAGAAACTCCCTTTGGGGCATTAGAAGATATTGATCTATTTAGGACCCGAACTTTTGATGCCAGACAAGTTCCAGATGAAGCAATACATCTTTTCCTAAGTAATAGGGAAACAGAATATTATAACAGGCTAAAATTATCCACGATTTCCACCGAAGAGCACATTTCAGAAGCTGAAGATTTTGTAAAAGCCACAAATCTCAATGAGGATGACGACTCAACCATGGTAGTTGATACATCCGGACCGGGGGACGCCAACAACGATCATGCAGTTGAAGGTCCTCTAGGTCAACTTGCACAAAAGCAAGCTCGCAAGGTAAGGCCCGCCGATGTGGCCTTAGTTTAGGAACCTTTGATTCCGGCAGGGAACAAGGTCTCAGGGCTAAGGTCACCAAATTACAACACTTTCCTTCCCACCGCGGTAAGTAAGGCACGGACAGCCATTCTGGTAAAAAAAAGCATCTATGCTTACCTTATGTCAAATTACAGCATGGACGACCTCACAGTTGTGCCCTGGAAGGCCACGATGATAAGGCGTCCTGCTACATGGCACACGCGCGAGAGTCACCACCGGCCGAGTTCGTACGTCTAACAGCCGAGGCGAGTAGGAAAAACCAGTCACTTGTCATCGGAACGGACGCCAACGCACACCACACCGTGTGGGGCAGTCCAGACATAAACGACAGAGGTGAGTCCCTCCTAAGCTATATACTACAAACTAACATTAAAGTAGAAAACGTTGGAGATGTGCCCACATACGTGGGACCAACATCGGCCAACGTCCTAGACCTAACTCTGACCTTAGGGAATAGTACTCAGTCATCAGAATGGAGAGTTCTCGAAAGACTCTCTTTCTCAGACCACAAGTACATCCTTTTTAAGATCGAGTTCGACCACAACCAAGCCAGAAAAGCCTGCAGTAACCCCCGGAACACCAACTGGGTGAAGTACCTTAAAACGGTAGAATCAAAACTACCTACGCCAGCGAACATCTGCTCGGTAGGCAACATTGAGATGTCCGTGAAGACGCTCACGTCCAAACTAACCGAAGCATACAAATCCTCATGCAGACTCACAGTTAGCAAACGGAGAACCAGACCCCCTGGTGATCCCCAGCGCTGAAAGAGCAGAGGAAGGACGTGCAAGAATGCTTTAAACTCGCCAAACAAGCGGATGAGCAGATAATTTGGAAGCAATACAAGATCAGACTCGCTTCTTCAAAAAAGTAGTACGAATGCAAAACAAAACGCATGAGAACCTTCTGTTCCAGCATAGAGAAGGTCTCCGAAGCAGCTAGACTCAAGAAACTGCTGTCAAAGCAGCCATCCATGCAGAGTCAGCTGAAAACAAACGACGGCCACTGGACGGAAAGCAGCAGGGAAGCGACATGCGCTCTTCTTGATGCGCACTTCCCAGGCTGTACTGTAGCAGAGAGGACAAAATAACCAGAGATGAAGTCGCTCTCACTGTTAAGTTAACAGAAAAAAACCATGAAGCCATCGAGGCGTTGCACTTTTCGGAGTCCGCAAAGAGAAACAGCTGCGTGCCTTTTTTGTTTTGGCTACAAATGTGATAGAGAAAAGACGCCAGCGAAAGGGAGGGCATGTATATCGCGCTCTGTCATTTCGTTCTGTGTGTGTATCTCTTGTATATTTTTATGTGATGTTGCCAAGACTGTTTGTATAGAAATTCGTATTGCTGTCAATGAGCGCGTTCACCAGCACACACCAATCATCTAACAAAAATCATAAATAAAAGAATAAGTGTTAGAGTGCTGGTGAACGAGTTTGATAGAATTTTTAGCAACGCCGTCGATAAAAACTACGGTGTCAAAGTTATCGAATTTTTTAATTGGCGGCCTGGAAGCTTTACAAACAAACAATAACAAACAGCTTTTTATACCCTTGCAAATGCAAATGTCACAGTTTAAGAACGCTTACATAAAAATCAAAAATGTTTGTAACTAAAACCCATTTTCCGACAGATAAACGTCTGATTTCGACCAAATTTCGCGAATGTTTTTGAAAACATATTAAATTAACAAATGCCGATTTTAAGAACGATAAAATTTAAAACGAAAAAGTTTTTCTCACTAAGACTCAATTTCCGACCGATCGGCCCTATGGCAGCCTTAAGATATAGTCATCCGATTTCGGCCCAATTTTGCGAATCTATTTGAAAGCATATAAAATAAGTCATCAGCGAGTTTAAGGACGCTAACAAAAATAACCAAAAAAAATTTTTTACCAAGACTCATGTTCGACCGATCGGTCCTATGGCAACCATAAGATATAGTCACCCGATGTCGATCAACTTTTTCAAATTAGTTTGAAAGCGCTTAATATTAATAATCACCGACCTTAAGAACGATTTACTTAAAAACAAAAATGTTTTTTTTCACTACGACCCATTTTCCGACCGATCGGTCCTATGGCAGCTATAGATAGATAGATAGATAGATAAATAAGTGTTTATTTTCATTTGATATTTTCATAGCTTACAGCTTTACATTGATTAACTAATAATAAACAAACATTTAAAGCTAGGTTTAAAACCGTCAGCCTTTCTTCTGTTGTATGACATAAAAAACAATTACATATATAAGCATACACTAGTTTTACATATAATTAACAAAATTTCATATTCTGCATATTATAAAAAAGTCTTGCGGTATTTTTATTGAATTTTCAATTGTTCATAAAATTGGTTATAATAATGCGATTTAAGTCAAATATGCGCCGTTTTGTTCGATGACGAGTTCCCAACGAGATGCCTTCAAGAAGATACTTCATAATGCCCCTCTTATAGAAGCTCGCTTCCCTATTGGCAAAAAACTCGGAGAGCCAATTTTCGCAGGACTCTCTTGTGGCCAACTTCCGACTACCAAGCTCGTTCGCCATGGACAGAAATAGGTGGTAATCACTTGGCGCGAGATCCGGACTATACGGTGGATGCAAAAGAACCTCCCATCCGAGCTCCCGGAGCTTCTGGCGCGTCACCAAAGATGTGTGTGGCCTGGCGTTGTCCTGATGGAAGACAATTCGGCCTCTGTTGATCAAAGATGGCCTCTTCTGCATGAGTGCTGCATTCAAGCGGTCCAGTTGTTGGCAGTACAGGTCCGAATTGAGCGTTTGGCCATAGGGGAGCAGCTCATAGTGGATGATTCCCTGCCAATCCCACCAAACACACAGAAGAACCTTCCTGGCCGTCAATCCAGGCTTGGCCACCGTCTGGGCAGCTTCACCGCTTTTCGACCACGACCGTTTGCGCTTCACGTTGTCGTAAGTGACCCACTTTTCATCGCCAGTCACCATCCGCTTCAAAAACGGGTCGATTTTGTTGCGATTCGGAAGCGATTCGCATGCATCCATACGGGCAAAAATGTTTTTTTGCGTCAAGTCGTGTGGCACCCATACATCGAGCTTCTTTTTGAATCCAAGCTTCTTCAAATGGTTTATAACGGTTTGATGACTCATGCCCAGCTCTTGGCCGATGCTACGGCTGCTACTATGCCGGTCTCTTTCGATCAATTCAGCGATTTTATCGCAATTTTCGACGACAGACCTTCCGGACCGTGGCGCATCTTCGATCACCTCTGCACCAGAACGAAAACGTTGGAACCATCGTTGTGCGGTGGAAATGGAAACTGTATCGGGTCCATAAACTGCACAAATTTTATTGGCAGCATGAGATGCATTTTTGCCTTTATCGTAGTAGTACTGTAAAATATGCCGTATTTTCTCTTTATTTTGCTCCATGTTTGCGACGCTATAACTCACGAACGACTAAAAACAAACAACAATAAATCAAACACGTGTTAGCGCGTGAAAAGAGCTTTCCAAAAAGCTCTAGCGTGAACCGATGCGACGAATACAACTAGAACTACGCGCTTGCAAAGACAAGCTTGCGGAAATACCGCAAGACTTTTTTGACAACCTTATATTCAAAAATTTTCATTTATGACATTTCTTCTATAATTAGTAGCCATCTCTATGTAGTTCGCCAGATTATTCCATCCCATTCCCCCGTTCAGGGCCGTCAGCACCTCTTCCTCGGTAAACGTACAAGTTTTGAAATAACGCCAACGAAATTCCCGCAGTATTGGAGATCGTCCTACAAAATGCTGCATGTCCTCCTGCTCAGACATATTGTATAGTGAGCATATACCTCCATCTACAATTCTTCTTGGGCATCTGTTTAACCATAAAAGATCTCCTCTGGCCTTCTTTATCCAAGTTATCTCGCTTTGCTTGAAAGACTCGTTGCAGTATGTGGGCCCTATTGCATAATTAAGGTTTTTATACACTCTTGATGCACTTACTGACTCCTTGTTCATGTGTTGCATGTGGTTATCTGCTTTTGATGAGCTTAGGAACCGAACATTGCGGTCAATCCAATCTGCATGCGATTGGTTGTCTCCGAGTGATATGCCATGATGCGCGAACATTTCTCTAAGCCTCGCAAACCACCCCAAATTATTTCGCATCATTTTTTCAGCAAGGATATGCGGGAGTCTAGAATCTTCATACTCAAATAAAATTCTTGATAGGTATTTGAGATGAAGTGTTAGACTATAGATGTGTCCATCTTCTAGCCCTGCGTCAATTCCCAATATGTAGTTGGGTGTGCTATCTGGTAGTTTGAGTATCCTCTTTAAAAAATATCGCTGCAGTTGGTCTGCCTCTTCCTTTATTTCTCCACTCCAGACTTGAGCTTCATAGCACTGTACCGTTCTGCTGACTGAGTTAAAGATTTTCCATTTAGATGCTAGGTTCACTGTCCCCTTGTTGATGAAATTCGCCCACACAGAGTTTATACTCGCCTTTGCTTCTTTTGTCCTGGCTGCCACATGCTTCTTAAAGCTCATTGTTGGTGTCAGGATAACCCCAAGGTATTTGTACTCCGGTACCACCGTCACCTGCTCCTCCTGATACGTGCAGTTCTCCGATGCCGCCAGTCTACCGCCTTTTCTAAACACCATAATCTCGGATTTTGTCTTATTGACTTCCATGCCCCATAATATGCAGTATGTCTCGAGGTTATGGATCATTTGCTGGAGGGTTGAGGGATTGTCCGCTACCATCACAATGTCATCTGCGTACATTAATACCCTAATGTTTGTGTTGTCGAAATACAGGCCACCTCCTAAGTGTTCATGCAGATCATCTAAGTACATCGCAAACAGCAACAGTGACATAAGGCATCCTTGCTTTAATCCGTTAATGGTTTCAAACTTCTCAGAAAGCTCACTCCCAGTCCAAACAGCGCAAGACGTTTGCGAGTATACTTTTTCTATAAATTGTATTATTTTTGTGGATACACCTTGTCGTTGGAGCTTGTATATAAGATGTTTATGAGGTACTCGGTCAAAGGCAGCCTTAAAATCTACAAAATAAGCATAAACTTTTATTTTTTCTTCAAATTTAATGCGGACTATAGATGCTAAGTTGAATATGTTGTCAACCGTTGAGTATTCACGTCGGAATCCTGCTTGGAACTCGTTTAATTTATCGTGCTTTTCGACCCACGTTGTTAGTCTCGTCTACAGTATACTCATTAGTAGCTTAGCTGCACAGTTCATAAAGGATATACCTCGGTAGTTCATCGGATCGTTGATATCTCCTTTTTTATATATTGGAAATATTTTACTGTTGATGAAAGATTTTTCCAAACAGTTGATATCAAACACTCTATTGTATATAGTGACAATTTGTTTAAGCATCTTATTTGGGGCGTTTGTGAAAAAATCATACGGAACTCTGTCTTCTCCAGGAGCTTTGTTGGATTTGGCTTTGTTTAGTGCTGACAATAGTTCCTCCATTGTTAATACTGCATCTAAGTCTGGATCCGTGATATACATTGGTGCATATTGAAACTCCACGGCGTTTTGTTGAGGGTTAAGGAGATTATTAAAGTGATTTCTGAAATCCCACGCAGCTATTTCCACACTTATTTTCGGACTGACTCCTCTAATTTCTCGGACTATCCTCCACAAGTCTTTGCTATCTCTTATTGAGATAATGCGCGCTTCAAGGTTCTGCTCATACTCTATTTTGCTTCTTTCGCATAACACTTTATATTCCTGTTGCGCCTTTGTGTAAATCCGTTTGTCTTCTGCAGTGTTTGTTCTTCTAAAACTGTGCAATGCCGCAAACACATTCTGCCTCTTCCTATAGCATTTGGCGTTGTACCATTTGTTATTAAAATTGGTTGAGTAACCACTCTTGTTGCTCGGCGCCGCTTTTTTAATTGCAGTTACAATGTCCTCAATTGACAGTTCTTGCTTTTCGGCTTGCAGCACATTAACATGTTTTTGGACATTTTTCTTGTATGCTTCTGCCTTTTTGTCGTTCCAGAGCAGTTTTGGCAGCAAGTTTGACTTCTGGTCAGATGTTGTCGAACCCAATAAAGCAAATTTCAGCAGTATAGGCATGTGGTCTGACCAAATTTTGCTCTCCACCTGAAAACTTATTACACGTTCTAGTATAGCTCCTTCAACTGCACATACATCTATAACCGAGCTCCCGTTTCTGTTTATGAAGGTAAAATCTCCATCTAAGTCGCCTTTTGTTCTGCCATTAAATATTGTCAGTCCCCTGTCATCTGCAAAGTCCAGAAATTTTCTTCCATTTGCATTTACAGTCGCATCTTTGGAGTTTCTTGCATCCACACCATTTATAAACGTTTCTAGCATGGCAGCTATAAGATATAGTCATCCGACTGTGACCAAAATTTGCAAATCTATTTGAAAGCATATTATTGAAATATTGTTAAGTTTTGGCAACAATCTATATTTGAACTTTGGTCACACTGAAATTTGTCTTTTGCGTTTCCTCTTCGTGTGTGTGTGTACACCGGCGTCAGTCGATTACTAGCTCTCAGCAGAACAGACGCACACGCGTTAAATAAACATAATCCTAAAACTTATGTGTTTGCCTTTTAAGGCCCAATTTCTCAAAAGTTGCGGTTAGGTACCGGCCGGTCAAATTTGCCGGCCGGAATTACCAGAGGTTAAGTCTTTTGGTTTTCTCAGCGAGACTTACCGGCAGGTTCACCCGATAGCGATTAATTGCTATCGCTGCAAAAGTGTGACCTGACACTGTAGACGAAACAGCTGTTTGTTTTGGCATTTTTTAATGCTATTGTTGTCGCTGGTTGTTATTTTTCAAAATAGTTAAATAAAATTGCATGCGATGATGAATCACTGTGAAACACCGAAAAGACCAAGAGCGAAGAACTTTTCTGCGGCTGAGGAACATTCGCTTGTTGATTTTTAGAGTCAAACAAATCTATTTTTGGATGCGGAGACCTGGAAGCAGAAGGTCTGGGCTTGGCGATCAGTATGCCGCGATGCCGGAGTTCATCGCCCTTGGAAAGACTTACGGGATAAGTACGAGAATTTAAAAAAACGATCGCGAAAATAATTCGCAATTAAGAAGCTGGAGACTTCTGGAACTGCGGCGGCTTTCCCAGCCCCGCTGGAGTCTTGTCTATTTCCAAAAAATTCGTGGCATGATCCTAAGCTCAGCCACAGGATTGGAAAATGTGGTTGAAAATTATGGTACGTTTTTATTTATGATATGTAAGCTTTAAAAATATTTAATTGGCTTCTTAAATTTTAGCACAAATCAATCAGTCAGTGCCTGTTTGTGATGACACGGTTAGCACGGTTTGCCGAATGAAGTCTGACTCAACAGAAGTCGCCCGCAATGATAAGGAAGAAGCCACTTGCATAAGAGCGCAGCGCCACCATAAGTTTGCTCTCTGACAACAATCCACGATTCCTGTTAACAATCCAAATCATAATAATAAATTGAATCACAACTGAAGTTAAGGTTTTACCTGTTACTTAGCGAAGATATTTGCTCTAATCCTAGCAAGATTTATTTGACATGCTGAGTTTGTTACCACCGTGTTGGCCATTGTGGTAATACCGTTCCTGGTGCTGGCGGTGCACACGGATCAGCGGTTAGATCACTATCGGTATACCACATCGCATGAGGCAATTGGTGGTGCCATTGACCAGGTGGGTCCTTCGATTTTGCAGACGGCGTGCAGTAAGTTTACCTGCTTTGCTTTATGCCGGCGTGGCGCTCAAAACATATGCCATGAATGCGGCGGCTGCTATTCTGCTGAACAGAAAGTTCCATATTTCCGCGCCTGTGTCTTCTTGTCTTACCGCCTGAATCTTCCATTTCCATCATTTTCCAAATTTGTTTATTTATAAACATTTTGTTTTGGCAATTGACAAAGTAAACAATACAAATTTTGGGCACAGCTGTTTGTCGATCGATAAAAATATCGATAATTCTATCGAAACTTGCCGGCAGGTTAAAATTTGACCCCATCATGAGGCAGCGGTTAACTTTGCCGCTCGGTTCTCGCCAAAGACAGCATGAGACACGCGAATTCGGCCAACCTGCCGGTAAGTTTGACTAACCGGACATTGAGAAATTGGGCCTAATTCCACTAAATATAACCAACAGGTTATGGGCCCAGGACGTTAAAAAGTAAACTGTGCTATTAATTTTAATTACTTGGTGTGATTACGAAGAAAATTAATAAACATGAGTGGACAAGGGTTGTATGCCATCGAAAGGTTGGATGGCGAAAACTACGCAGTTTGGTCAGTGCAAATGAAAAGTGTTTTGGTGCAAAATGATCTATGGCCAATTGTGTGCGGAAGAGTGGTGAAGAATGAAGAAGGCACGGCGGAGCAAAAGGCAGAATTTGATACTCGTGACGAAAAGGCGTTAGCATGCATATTGTTGGGCGTAAAGGCGTCAGAGATCAATTTAATAAAAAACTGTGCTTCAGCAAAAGAAGCTTGGATAAAGCTTGCCGGTGTCTATCAGCCACGTGGACCAGCGCGAAAAGTTACGCTATTTAAAAGGTTGCTACGTTTGAGTATGCCTGAAGGTGTACCTGTGCAAAACTACATGAACGAGTTCTACGATTTGGTGGACAAGCTAAAGGAAATTGATGTGGTCATTCCTGACGAAATTCTGACAATTTTGTTGTTGTCGGGCCTGTGCAAGTCGTTTGAAAACTTTGTTGTAGCGATCGAGACGAGAGAAGTGTTGCCATCCCTGTCTGACTTGAAGGTCAAAATTATGGAAGAAGGGGAGAGACAACAAGTGAACAACGAAAATGTGGACCACAATATACAGCAAGCATTCGTGTCGCGTACAAACAAAAGCAACAAAAATTCTCAAGAAAAAACGGGACCTAAAAGAAACAAAAAGTGTTATAGATGCGGCCGAGAGGGTCATTTTATTGCTCAGTGCAAAGAGAAAAATGACGAAGGCAAAGAAAAAAAATCGTTTTCAAATTTCGCGAGTGCGCAGAAAAATGAAAGACTGACAAAATCTATGTGGTGTGTTGACAGTGGCGCCACGGCGCATATGTGTTGCGACAAGTCATTGTTTGTAGAAATGAGCGAGCATAAAGAGAAAATATTGCTTGCTGGAGAGAATGTTATTTTTGCTGAGGGAATTGGCACTGTGTGTGTTAACTCCGGAAAATGCTGCATTGAATTGGTTAACGTTCTGTACGTTAAGGACTTACAAACAAACTTCATTTCAGTGTCGAAAGCTGTCGAAAAAGGGTTCAAAGTGATTTTTGATAAAGAAAGTGCAGTGATAAAGGACAGCAAAAATGTGAATATACTGCGAGCTAGCAAGTGTAGTGATCTGTTCACTATTGACATAAAATCGAAAAAGTGTATGTACTCAGAAGCTAGCTGCAGTGAATTGTGGAAATGGCACTATCGTATTGGACACTTGAATATGTCAAGTATAAGTAAAATGGCAAGAGACCAGATCGTTCATGGTTTGAAATCGTTTGGTAAAAACATTGACTTAAAAGATGATGTGTGTGACACCTGTGCGAAAAGCAAAATAACGGTTAAGCCATTTCCAAGGAAGTCTGAAAATCGTGCTGATGAACTGCTAAGTTTGATACATACAGACATTTGTGGGCCAATTAACAAAGCGTCTGCCGGGGGCGCGCGTTACTTCGCTACATTTATTGACGACTGCTCGCGGTACACATGTGTGTATTTTTTGAAGTCCCGTGATCAAATATTGAACGCATTCAAAGACTTTGTGGTGTTTTGCGGAAAAACAATGCGGTAAAAAAGTAAAAGGAATACGTAGTGATAACGGGCGCGAGTACTTGAGTCGCGATTTTGAGAAATACCTGTCTGATCGAGGTATAAAGAGACAATTAACTGTACCCTACTCACCCCAACAAAATGGGGTTGCTGAGCGTGCAAATCGCACACTAGTGGAGATGGCCAGAAGAATGATTGTGTACTCGGGCGTAGATGAAAGCCTTTGGGGCGAAGCTGTGCGAACTGCAGCTTATTTGCGCAATAGGTCAGAAACAAAAACGCTGATCAACAAGACGCCATTCGAGGTTTGGACTGGCAAAAAGCCTTCAGTGGCACATTTGAAAGTTTTTGGCTCAAAAGCGATAGCGCTTAATAAGGCGCACAAACAAAAGTTCAGAGCGAAGGGAATCGAGTATATAATGATAGGCTATTCCTTGACTGCAAAAGCATATAGATTATATTGTCCAGAGTCGCGAAAGGTTATTGAGAGCAGAGATGTTATTTTTATGGAAAATAATTTTTGTGGTTCTGCAAGCGAGGACAAAGAAATTGTATTGCTTGATGAAAGCATGCCACTTGGCCAACAGGCTCAGACAGTGAGTGTAGAAAGCAGTAGTGAAGAGATTACTGAAGAGAATGGTCAGCAGGTACAGGCAGAGGTTGAATCTGAGTCAGAAGGACAAAATGATTCTGAAAATACTGAGGATGACGAGAGTGTCATTAGTGATGAGGCGGAGGCGCCTCCAGTATCTGAAGTTCGAGGCCCAGGTTGCCCAAAGAAAATTAGAACAGGTATGCCAGGTCGACCCCGTAAGCAGTATAATACGTTGAATATGCTGAAAGCAGACGAGGTTGTCATCCCAGCAAGTGTTAGTGATGCCAAAAAGTCTAAAATGAATCAGGAATCGTCAGCTTCGATTCAGAAGGAGATAGATGCGCTAGAAGCTTGTAGATTTGCCAAAGGGCAAGAAAGCTATTGGCAGTAAATGGGTCTTTGGCGTTAAAGTTGATAAAGACGGCTACGTAGAGCGATTTAAGTCAAGACTAGTAGCTAAAGGGTGTGCTCAGATGTATGGCATAGATTACTTTGAAACATTTTCACCAGTGGTAAGGTACTCGTCTGTTAGAATGATAATAGCACTGGCAGTGGAAAATAAATTGTTACTCCATCAAATGGACGTGTCCTCTGCATTTCCTCAGCTCTTGAAGCTGAAGAAATCTCTGTATGGGCTAAAGCAGAGCGGCAGAGAGTGGAACGCGAAACTGGATGTGGTCCTGAGAAGAATGGGTTTTGCTCCATGTGTCAGCGAGCCGTGCGTATATGTTCGCAATCGGCAAGGTAAAATCAATATAATCGCTGTGTATGTTGATGATCTTTTAATTGCCAGCTCAACCAAAGAAGACTTACTGGGCATAAAAAGGTCTATTGCAGAAGCATTTGATGTAGTTGATGGCGGCCAGCTCAATCATTTCTTGGGCATAGAAGTTGAGCGTGACGGAGAGACTGGCAGCATAACGATCGGGCATAAGCAGTATGTCGAGCACATGCTGCATAATTGGGGCATGTCAACGTGTAAGCCAGTGGCTACACCTTTGGAGGCTGGTCATCAAGTCAGGTGTGATGATGCCAGCTGCGAGACTATTGATGAAAAGAGGTATCAGTCATTAATAGGCTCATTGATGTATTTGGCCATTACGACTAGGCCAGATATACTACACTCCGTTGCCAAGCTGGCGCAACGAAATGTCAACCCTCACAAGGAGCATGAGGTTGCAGCAAAGCGTGTGCTCAGATACCTCAAGGGCACAGCTGATCTGAGACTTCACTACAAGGCTACTGGAAAAGTAGTACATGGGTACGTCGACGCAGACTGGGCGAACGATACTACAGATCGCAAGTCGTATAGTGGTTACGTCTTCATTGCTGGTGGCGGTGCGATTTCGTGGGAGTCTAAAAAACAAAGTCTGGTGGCATTGAGTAGTACTGAAGCCGAGTACATTGCCCTATCCGCTGCAGCTAGGGAAGCCACATACCTGAAAAAGTTGTTACATGAAATGGGCTTCATAGAAATTAAGACTATTTTATTGTACTGCGACAGTCAAAGTGGTCAGTGTTTGACCAAGAATCCGACTATGCATAATCGTAGTAAACATATTGATATAAGGTACCACTATGTCCGAGAACTATATTCTAAGAATGAAATTGATGTTGAATATATATGTACTAATGATATGGTTTCGGATGTACTTACTAAGAATTTGCAAAAGAACAAACATGTTAAATGTATTACTGAAATGAGTTGCTATTAATACATAAGTTATAAGTTGTCAAGTATATGATCGTTGAGAAGGAGTATTGAGATATTGTTAAGTTTTGGCAACAATCTATATTTGAACTTTGGTCACACTGAAATTTGTCTTTTGCGTTTCCTCTTCGTGTGTGTGTGTACACCGGAGTCAGTCGATTACTAGCTCTCAGCAGAACAGACGCACACGCGTTAAATAAACATAATCCTAAAACTTATGTGTTTGCCTTTTAATTCCACTAAATATAACCAACACATATAATATTAATAATAGCCGAGCTTGAGGACGCTAACAGTGAAAACAAAAAAGTTTTTCTCACTAAGACCCATTTTCCGACCGATGGTTCCTATGACAGCTATAAGATAGAGTCATCCGATCCGGTCGGTTCCGACATATTAGCAGCGTGCAGTAAATAGAAGACTCTGTGCAAAATTTCAGCTCGATAGCTTTAAAACTAAGAGACAAGTTTGCGTAGAAACAGACGGACAGACAGACGGACGGACAAAGCTCAATCGACTCAGCTCGTCGCCCTGATCAAGAATATATATAGTTTATGGGGTCGGAAATGAATATTTCTATGCGTTGCAAACTTCAGGGCAAAATTATAATACCCTTTGCAAGGGTATAAAAATAGGAGCACTGGTGAAGGAGCGACAAGCTGGGACCATTTCGCCGATATGGGGGCCTTGTTTGGAAGCGACTTGGCAGTGTCTGGGTGTCCCACTTTGGCCACACAGGTGAGCGAAGAGGAGAACGCCATGCAGATGCTCTCTTTTCAAGAGTTCGCGGAGGCCAGAATCGAGCGGGGCCTGCAGCTCCATGATTGCCTCTGAGGAAAGCTCTCTCCAAGCCACCGACGTAGAGGACATGCAAAGCACGAGCACAGGACGACGCAAGCGACGGGCAGGTGCCCAGAGAGATCTGTACTATCAGATAAAACAGGCCATTGAAGCAGAGTGTGCCCGCACCGAGGAGCTGCGTAAGGTGCGAGCTACTTTAGAGGAGAGCAATAAGATCCAGGCTCAGAGCAATGAAATCCAGCTGGTTTGGAACTCTATGCTGGAAAAATTGATTGAAAAACTTAATACTAATGTAAATTAAATAAATAAACTAAATTTAAATTTAGTTTTTTATTGAAGCTCAAAATATTTTTGATAAACATATTAAATAAATAAATAAACCCCATATATAAATAAACTTTAAAGCATATTTTAAATAGTCTCGTTTTTCGCATGCCTCTGGTGGAATTCTCGCAAAACTGGAACTTTCACAAGCTGGCTCTTGTTTGTCCTCCATTCGTTCAATTTCAGACCAGTCATCGCTTTCAGTTCAAAATAAAGTTGTGTAGCATGCAACAAGCCATAATAATATAGTTGGCAAAACTAGGAGAGTCCAGATTTTCCCTTTAATAACCCAAAAGCTCGTTCGCTCACTGCTCTTATGGCGGAGAATTTGGTATTGAATCTGATTTGAGATACACTCAAATGCCTGTTGTCCCTATAAGGAGTAAGTAAATAAATGCTTAAAGGGTACGCCGAGTCGCCAATTACATGTCTTTCTTTCAAAAAAATTGGTCTGTTTCGGAAGAAAGTTTTGAAAATAAGGGGCTTGTCTTGAACACTCGAGCATCGTGCATCCTTCCTGGCTGACCCACAAAAACGTCAATGAATCAAGCTGTGCTGTCGCAGACACCTTGCAATATGATTGAGTGCACTTGCTTTCGGTTATAAAAGTCGTACGCATTGCCAAGAGGCTGTTTAATTGGGATATGACAGCCGTCAATTGCACCTATAACTCCTGGTATACCCCTAGATTTTTCCTCGAAAATTGTAGGACTTTTCAGCTGCTGCAAATTCGTTGGCCATTTGATATATGTAGTCGCAAGCACGGCCAGAATGTAAACCACAAACTCGAATATCCGATGGCCAGAACTTTTTGCTATATCGAAGCGGTCACCTACTGATAAGAAGGTCTCCTGTTTTGCCAACATCCAAATTACAAAAACCACTTTTTTTTCCAAAGGTACATTGCCAATTGGTTCATCCAGGGCTACCGCTTTCATAGCGACTTCTCGAAGAAGAGACTGCAAATATGTATAAATTTGAATTAAACAAATTTTAGATAAGCAATGAGCTGAGAGTACTTCAAACGATGAACGGGACATCCTGAAATATTAGTTGAATTCGTCCATTCTGTAATTTTGTACTGTCACTTCAAAGAACAACTGGGAGCGCACGCGAGGCTGCTTCGTTTTGAATTGGCGGCTTTTCAAGCTTTCCTTTTCCTCCGCAACCACCAGTAGAGCCTTGCACGAATTTCCGTGAGCTACTTGCGAACCACGTCCTCTGCCAATTCATTCATTAAAAAAAAAGAAGTTTCCACATTCATTTTGTTTTTGTTTTCATTAAATTTCTTGTTTGTTTACAACTGACAGCTGTGTGCTATCGATAACAAATCACAATCACGCAATTCTAACAAGCTATTTCTTTGATATATTCACATCTCACACAATCACGAAAATTAGCAATCATGTTTGCACATCATGTCTGTTCACCAGCACAATCTAACAAAAATAGTCGATTTTTTGTCATCGATTTATGCTGGTGAGCGCGCTCATTGTCGGCATTGTTGCCAATCTTCAACAAAGTCACTTCTCATTTTATTGCCTAAGCGAATGGCAACCTGTTGCCTGTTGAATGGCACCTGTTATCGAGTTCGCATTTATTTTAATTTATCCAGGCGCGCACTATGAAATACAATTTGGGACACTTTTCAGATTTTGGTAAATTCACACGCAAAGAAAACTGACCGAAAATTTTGCATTGATATTATATTTATCATCCGAAAGCATAGTTTGCGAAACTGATGTTTTTTCCCATTTTCGAAATTAATTCCCCAAGATAGGAAAATGAGGTGGTGGGTGTGGAAAAATAAAAGTGTAAATTATACAAAAACATTATTTATAAGAATTTAAATAAGGGAAAAATATTGAAATGTTTTAAAAATTAATTATTTAATGAATCGCCGGAAAAGTTTGTATTGGAAACCTGATTAATCACCCGATTGACTTAAAACTCGGCTTGTAATCATAGTTCGCGAAATAGTTCGACACGTGTTTTCCCGATTTTGGAAAATCCGCCCACGAGGAAAATGGCCGGAAAATTCTGCATGCAAAAACCCATTTTTCATTCCATTGATTTGAAACTTGGTTTGTAAGGATAAAATGCGATTTCAGTTTCCGATGTTAAAAAATCCGCCCCCAGGGTGTGAAAATGCCCGAAAAACTCTATATGGAAATCACTATTTTTCATCCGTATGAGTAAATACACGGTTAGTAAGGACAGTAGGCAAAATAATTTGAATGTGATATCCCTTGATTGGAAAATTCACGACAAATGGTGGAAAATAGGTTGCGGGGGTGGGTTCAATGCCAAACGTCATTTTAATCCTTTCAGTATGAAGTTCGAGGTGAGAAAAAGGAGTTCTGTTAAGAGTGTAAGGCCAATTGTTGCCATAGCATATAATATTAATAATGGCCGAGTTTAATGACGTTTCCATTGAAAACGAAAAAGTTTTTCGCACTAAGACCCATTTTTCGACCGATGGTTTTCGATGGTATGTTGCTCTGCATGGGCGATTGTATATTGCAGTTGGGCTTCCACAGATCGCGTGTCCATGGATCAGTGGAAGAGCCATGCAAAATAGACCAACCACACAGCACATTCTTCGCCATGATTCAAAGAACGGCTGGTGTACAGGCTATCCAGCATGACCAAAACTAATAGTTGGGATCAATCCCGTACGGAGACAACGCCCGCCTGCAGAGTGACATACATTTGTGAAATGGCGCTCACAGATTCGCGATTGGGCATTGACTCTTTCCACGTCAATTCGCAAATTTTTACACCATTCTCCCGCCTTGTTTTCGGGAATTCGAAAACTTTTGGCACCTCCAAGACAGCCTGGAGCCACGCACTTCACATATGGCATTTTTTAAAATTATAATTTTAAATCGCAGCAGATTCGCACAGAGGACTTGTCGTGTCGACGGTTGAATTGCTAATGCCGCAAAGCTGGTCGGAATGCGCGCACCAGCCAAATGCATCGCAAATTTGCGGTGTTGACGATTTTCACGTTTTCGGTCTGAAGCAGGGGACGACAAAAAGTCGCTACAGAAGCGCATAAGCAAATTACAAAAACAAAAACCAACGCACATGCGCGAGAGGAGAAAAACACAAGCAAAAAATAAAAACAAAGAAGTATGGGCAAAGACAACGCTCTGTGCGTTCGTGTCCGAAAACTGGCAGAGCCTCGATAGCCTCTTGTTGAGGGGTGCGCTCTGTCTCCATCTACTCGTCGCTCGGGTCATCCTCCACCACATCAACGCTTGCTGCCAGATTTGCAAGCGCCGTAGTGTCGGTTTTGAACACGTTCATGTGAACCTTCTGGAACCCATAGTTCAGGATCCCATTGCATTTGGTTAAATGCTCGACTGTATCGTCATCGATCTGAAAGGTGACCATAGCGGTAGCTCGTGTTGAACGCTCCACTTTGATCACACTCCAGTTAGTTGTGGGAACAATCGGATTCATTGTCCTCATGACCTGCAAGATTTTTGCTGTCTCCGATGGGTGAATGGGTAGCCAGGCTCTGGCCCTCGGACATGAAGGCTACTTTAGCTATGGCGGACTTATAGAGGTCCGCGGATCTCTCGTTCTCGCAGGCCACCAGCCGGACGTTACCCTCGAACCATCCTATGCTGTAACAGCAGGGTGGTGCCCCTGGGTTCTCTAACAGCACATCCAGGGAAAAACGGCTTGCTGCCGCCTCGATCCATTTCCAATGGTGCCTTGGGATCGTGCCGTGTGGGTTGTTTTCGTCAACCACGCCCACGATCTTTTTGTTTTTTGCCATCTCGGCAAAAGAGACTCGAAGAGGGGCCCCATGGGTTTTCGGCCGTTTGGATGACAGCGGTTGCTGCTCATCCATGGACCGATCCCTCTTCGCAGTGGATGATTGTTCAGGCTGCGTCGCCCGATCAGTTTTGGCAGCTTGTGGCTTCCCAGGAGGGGTCATTTCTGGCGAGAAGTCTGGTAAGACTTCCCTTGCCCAGGCAATCTCTTCCTGGACCTTGACGAAGTCCACCTTCGACGTCTGGTCCTCCAAGATTGTGTTGGTAGCCAGACGTTTCAGGATTCAATAAGCCTTTCACTGATCCTCGGTGCCGACCTTGGTTGGGTCGGGTCTGGTGTACACCACTGCTCTACTGCAAACTATTTTAGAGCCCGTAGCTACCCCATTGGTCGGAATCACAGCAGCTGGTTGCTGGCTGAGGGTTCTTTCCCAGAAGGTTGCAGAGGGCTGTCCAATACTAGCAGTAGATGCCGTGATGCTCCCACTTTTTCCGGCGTGTGTGGCCGAAACTTTAGGTTTTGAGTTGGAATTGTAACTCTTGACCTAAATCAAAATTTTGAAAATAGAGTAAGAAAAATAATAATAATAAAAAATATTCGTAGATATTAGAATATGAATCTAGCCATTTGATCCGCCAGACACCCATATCACACAACCTCCCATTGCTTGCCTTTGCTTTATTCAGCTTCTTCTTAAAACAGAGTAATAAGAGACCGAAACAATTTATTTTTGATAAAAAGATATAATTTCTTTTATCAGCAAATACATAAATTAATCTCCTCTTATTACCGTAATGGAAAAGGCACTTGAACGAAAAGCACAGATTAAACAATAAGTACTCGAATAAATAAAGTAGTCGGGCGTGGCGTACCAGTCGTATGTGTGGCGGCTGGTGCGGGAGGTTGTGGGTTCGATCCCGCCTCGGACCATCTAATAGAAAAAGTTTTTTCTTTCTTTAGAAAAATGCTTTTACACACCCGGTCACCTTCATCAGCTACTGGCGCCAGCTGTGAAGTAACTAGCCATGAAAGAGCAAAAATTCTCTAACTATTGCCGTTCGGATTCGGCGTTAAACTGTAGGTCCCTTTCTCTTGTGCGAAAAATTATAAGCACACACGCCAAGAGATTGAGAGAAGCTTGGCCCTGGCTCTCCTGGAGGTGCTGTTTGAGCCAATTTTACTTTTACTTTACTCGAATAAATAATGCGATCTGGCCGTAAAACGGCTAAAAACAATCCATAAGAAACACAAGCTGAAGTGTCAGCACTGACGGGTTGTCAGCACTAACGCGTAAGGAAAGTACTTAAAATTTGGTACTTACGTAGCGAACCAAAACTATAATTATTAATAAATAATAAACAAATAGATACTGGTTATTATCGCACTCCTGGATGCACTCCTTAACAGGGCTGCAAGCCCAAAAAATTTTTCGGAACATCCGGTTTGCAGGTTCGAACCAAAATTTACCAACGGTTAAGGTTCGGAAATTTGAGGTTCGAGGTTTTCGGGCTTTGGTTTTGGTTCGAACCTTGGTTCGTTGCACGTTTTACCCAATATATTTAAAATAACAATAAATTTTATTAAACAAAAAAATATTCAGTTTTTTTATTTTTGTTTACTTAAGTGTAATATTAATCTTTAATTTAAATTGATGAGTAGTATGTCTTCGAGTAGTTGACTGGCCATGCTACTTCTTTGATCAGACAAAATAAATTTTAAGGTGGAAAAAGCTCTTTCAACTGAGACTTGAGTACCAAAGGTACACAGAGTATATTACGTTTGTGCAAAAGTATGTAACAGGGAGAAGGAATCGTTTCCGACCCTATAAAGTATATATATTCTTGATCAGCATTAACAGCCGAGTCGATATAGCCATGTCCGTCTGTCCGTCTGTCTGTCTGTCCGTCCGTCTGTATGAACGAAGAGATCTCAGAGATGGTAAGAGATAGAGGTTTGACATGTATGGGACATATATTTCTTATACTTGCAGGCAGATCAAGTTTATTTTCAATTTTTGATACGCACCCTCCCGCCCCCGCAATTTGGAAAAAACGTGCATCTTCCACAGCTTTGATGATAGATGGTTCGTTCCTTCTAGAGATATCTAGTAAACAAAATTATTTACCGATTTGGTGAAAGAATGATAAAGATCGGATGAGCGATACTCTAGTTATGAGCGAAAAACGGACAGTTAACACCTCCCACCCCCCCAACCAATACCCCACGGCAACATACCATAACCGTTCAGCAGAGGCAATCTTAGTACGAGAGAGAGATAGAGAGAGAGAAACTTAGAGAGCGCACCGCGTTGTGCGCTCTAATAGTTTCTCTCTCTCTCTCTCTCACTAAGATGGCTTGTCTTGAACGGAACGTTGTTGTTTATGGGTGGGGTGGGTGGGAGGTATTAACTGGCCGTTTGAATCGTGAGCAAATGAGTGTGTAAGGGTCCAGAGTATGTTATTGTCGGGCTTGACCGACTTTCTTTCTTGTTTTTTGAAACACTTTGCTGTTCGTTAACATTGCGGAGATAACTTTCTACATCGTCATCTTCTGAAATAGATAATGACAAAGCCAAATTCGGAACCTCAACACTGTTTAAGCTTTGAAGTCCATGAAAAATATTACCAATGTGTTGTTTGGCTTCTAGCTTTTGCGAATCACTTAATAGACTTTGGAATCGAGGATCTAGAAACACAGAGGCTAGTATGGGTGGAGATTTTATGACAAATTCGGAACGTCTTTCTAGAATTTTTAACAAAATGGCATTAAGCCTGCCTGGTGATTTTGAGACTCTGTCGGACAACATCAACCAGATAACAAAAAAGTCGCTAGGCAGGAGATCAGATTTCTGAAGTTTTAAGGAAGCGTCATACAGTGGTAGTAGTACTGAAAAAACGGCATCTACTTTTTGCCATTCTGCTTGGCTTAAATGTAACGATTTTATATCGGTCGAATGCTCAATGCAAAAATCTTTGAGATCGAGTTGGCGTTCGCACATTTTAAATGTAGAGTTCCATCTTGTTAGACAGTCGAGAATTTTTTCCTTTAAATTGCTTGCATGCAACAAATTAAGGCATGTGGGAGTTCGTAGTTTTTTGCAAACTAATCTAATTCTGGACATATCAATATGTAATTCTTTAAAGAAATCCAAGGCAACTAAATTAAACGTATGCGCTGCACAACGTATTGTAGTTATCTGATTATTCTGTAAATCCATATCTACCATACTGAGTGCGTCGCAACTGCATTCACCCTCAGCATCATCCAGTTCAGCTTTGCAAATGTTTTCCATTATATCGCCCACACGAACCATGTTGGATGATGTCATTGCTGAGCACCTCCTTAGTCAAACTTCTTAAACAAAATGAAATGCGCGTGCCACTTCTGATTTGTATACACATGTTTTTGTCTCTTTCGTTTTCAATACTTCTTTGCGCAAATTTTTGGCGCTCGGCACTCGCTTCTGTATGTATGTATGTATGTATGTATTTATTTTTGCTTAAGCATGCACAAATTTGCTTAGCGCCCGATACACAAAACGCTAGTTATCGTTTGTGGGCAATGGTGGGCAAACCCTTGCTTCGAGATTTTTTATCGGCAATTGGCGCCAGTCTCATAATAATATGCGTCGCAAATTAACTCGCTTGGAACTGTGCACAAAAACAACAAATAGCGCGGGCATACGAAAAACGCGGCCATATACAAACGCGGCATTATACAAAACAAAAACAGTTTCATATGCGTGCTCTCCTCTCTTTCTTTCCGAACGAAGGTTTTGTTGTTGGCGCTTGCAGACCTGCAACAACAACATCATAGGTGACTCTCTTCTCTCTCTCCTATGTCACTGGCAAATTAAAAAGCAACAACAATGTTGCTGAGACAGCAATGACCACACACACACACTCACACAAACAAACAAAAATCGGGTTTCTCTATCTATTTCTTGTTGTTCTTCTTGCTTGAGTTGTATTTTGTGCTTTTGTATTGACTTTCACGAGCTCGTAAGCTCATTCTGGGCACCCCTGGTTTAGATTGAAACGGGCGCATATGTATAAGATGAAAAATAAAACGTTCAATACAATGCACACTGTACGCTGTACATACATAGCTATTTACATTGAATTTGTATATTACAAATTAATATGTTTGACTGGAAGTAAGAGCAAAGTATGTATTTCATAGTCGGGTTTGACCGACTTTTAAATTTGTTATATTTCTAATTGTCGACTCTGTTGTGGCGTACATGCAAGCGTACCCAAATAAATTTAATGTCAATCATTTTTTTTTTTGAACCGAACCAAAAGCTTGGGTTCGGAACGGGTTCGGGTTCAACTATTTTCGTCCCCGTGGTTCGGTTCAGGGTTTGGTTCACAGTAAAAAAAAAGCCGGAATTCCGGGTTCGAACCGGTTCGGTTCAAAACCGGTTTGCAGCCCTGCTCCTTAATGCACTGCACTGCACTGCATTGTTTGTGTGGGATGCTAGCACTGAGTGGGCGGGCCTGGTTGCACACACACCTGTGACACTTGGTGGCCAATGGGGAACAAAATTTGCAGCACACAAGGAACCGGCTCCAGACCAAGAATTGATGAGCACTTTTATTATTCAGAACTCGGATGGCACCAAAGAGGATTTATCGCAAGAAATCGTACAACAAATCGGGTAAATTAGTGAAATTATTTAAAACTATTTTTATTAAATTGCAGAGCAAGAAAATGTGGGACCGTACGCTCCTCCGTCAGTTTAAAAACTATCTTAACCAAACTTGGCACGAAGCCATTTGGTATAAATATGCTGCACATTTGTCGGACCCGGACGGATCGGATGACTATAGCATATAGCTGCCATAGGAATGATCGGTCAAAAAACTGGTTTTAGTGAGAAAAACTTTTTTGATTTCAATGCAAACGCCCCCAAACCTCGCATGTTTCAGTTTTCTATGATTTTAAAAGATTTACATAATTCTACTAAGTTTGATGAAAATCGGACAACTATATAGTATAGCTGCCATACAAAAGTTAGTTCAGAGAAAAAGTCTTAGGAGGAAAAACTTTTTTGTTTTCAATGCTATCGCAGATCAATACTATATGATCCGATTCAAATCGGATGACTATAGCATATAGCTGCCATAGGAACGATCGGTTGAAAAAGTAGTTCTAGTGAAAAAAACTGTTTTGTTTTCAATGGTAGCGTCTTTAAGCTTTCCAGTTATGAATATTATAGGTTTCCATACAATTTTGACGAGTTTGATCTAAATCTAATGAATATATCGTAATGCTGCCATATAAAAAGTGGCAAGCAAATGGTCGCGCCATCTATTGCTGAGTTTGGAAAATGACTCAGCTAAGAATGTTCGACGAAAAACATTTAAAACCTCAATTTATATAAATTAAAGAAGCTACAAGGGTATATAAACTTCGGTCGAGCCGAGGTTAGCTTTCCCCTATTTTTATACTCTGTACCGAAGGTACATAGAGTATATTAAGTTTGTGCAAAAGTATGTAACAGCTAGAAGGAATCATCTCCGACCCTATAAAGTATATATATTCTTGATCAGCATCAACAGCCGAGTCGATATAGCCATGTCCGTCTGTCCGTCCGTCCGTCTGTCCGTCCGTCCGTCTGTCCGTCCGTCCGACTGTCCGTCCGTCCGTATAAACAAAGAGATCTCAGAGATTGTTAGAGATAGAGGTTTGACATGTATGGGACATATATTTCTTATACTTGCAGGCAGATCAAGTTTATTTTCAATTTTTGATACGCCCCCTCCCGCCCCCGCAATTTGGAAAAAACATCATATCTCCCACAGTTTGGATGATCGATTGTTCGTACCTTCTAGAGATATCTAGTTGTCAAAATTATTTATCGATTTGTTGAAGAAATGATAAAGATCGGATGAACGATACACAAGTTATGAGCAAAAAAAGGTTACCAGGAAAGAGGTGTAGAGGGGCACGCGTGACCACCTCGGCACTTGCCGAGGAAGAGAATTTGGATGTTTCTGGTCAAACTTCACTGGGTAAGGATTATATAAAAAATTTATATTGTAGCAAAACACTATTCCACAAACTTCGCTAACAACATACCCACACAAAGTTCCATGGTGGAACCACGTATCTAACTTATGCATTGCTAAAAAGGCAGCATGGTGAATCCTTAACATCAACATTACCCAAGAAAATATTATTAACTATAGACGATCAAATGCATTATTTAAAAGAGAGGTCAAAAAAACCAAAAAAGAAGCCACTAATACATTCACATCCACAATACAATCAAGTACACCTACAGCAAAAATATGGGCCAACATAACACGCTTCTGCAGGCTTAACCCACTAAAACAAATCCATTGCATAACAGACCCCTTAACCAAGGGGACCCACAACCTCCCGCACTAGCAGCCACACGTACTACTGGTACGCCACGCCCGACTGTATATTTTATATAAAACTATATAAAGCTTGGAATCGACAAACGCAAAAATTGGAAGTCAGGCAAGCCACATTCTGTAAAATTCAAAAATATATTTTATATAAGGCTTGGAGAAGGGTTAGAGAAGGCTTGTAAAAATCAGGTAGATTTGGGGGAGGAAAGAAGAGTTCAAGTGGCTATTCGACTAGAAAGGGCACGTTAGAATTAGTTAGACTCCAAATTTAGTTAAACACGTTGTAAAAGTAAAATTGGCTGAAAAAGCACCTCCAGGAGGGCCAGGGCCAAGCTTCTCTCAACCTCTTAAACACGTTGTACACTGAGAAAAAAAATTTTTTTGTTTTTTTATTTTTTGTTTAATGATAGCTAGGTTAATCCTTGATACATAGAACTTAATCTATTTACAAAAAGTTAACAAGAATTACTTATACTATATGGGGCTTAGACAGCACGGCAAACGCCTGGGATAACAACTTAACACGCAGCACAGGTCCTCGGAGTGATCTGTCATCTTGCTGGGGAAACCAGCAGCGTGCAAATATTAGTAGGGGATAGTCCCAAGGGGACACCAAGTTGATGACGCGGCCCAAGGGACGCCTTCCATGGACCCAGAGGTCTGAGGGATGTCGTCGGTTAAGGCGGTCATGATACCTACTAGTATGCATATTGATTTGAGCGCATAATGGAAAAAAAACTTCCAAGTCGCGATATAAAGTTGCAATGCGCTGTAGTACTCGGCTTATAGAAGATTCTAGTTTCTTGAGTGTAGTGGAGCATGCCGTACCAAATAGCGCGATCCCCCAGGTCCAGAGGGGCATGGTAATAGCCTTGTAAACAAGGATTTTGGATCGCAACGAAAATCCGCTTCGAGGCTTGAGAAGCCAATCAAGCTCCTTCGCCTTAGTTGCTACTGTATCAGCTGCTCGTACCACATGGGCTCTTCAGGTCAGGCGGCGGTCCAATGTCACACCAAGATATTTAACCGCAGATTTCAAATATGGGACTCTTGACCCTAGAAGTCGCACTCGAGCAACTTTCCCGCGTCTCATAGCGAAGGTACAGTGTTGGCTTTTTGAACGATTAATGGCTATGTTCCAACGGTTCGCTCAACGACCAAAGCCATCCAGGAACTGCTGGACCTTAAAAGATGCACTTTTGCGGCTGTTGCTGGATGCAAGAAAAACGGTATCGTCGGCGAACGTGGCGATAAAGGTGCGATGTGCAACTGGATACGGCAGATCCGAGGACAACAGAGAGTATAGTATAGGACCGAGAACACTACCCTGAGGTACCCCCGCAAGAATGGGACGATTGCTTGATCGCTCGCCTCTCAGCTCAACCGTAAAACAGGAGAACTAGGAGAAAGGAGCGAATCAGCAGATATTGTCCTGGAGGGAGGAGGGACTTAAGCTTGAATAGCTGGCCCTCGAGCCAAACGCGATCGAACGCCTGTCTTATATCCACAAAGACGGCAGAGCAATATTGTAGGTTCTCGAATGCCTTCAAAATGTGGTTTGAGAGTCTGTGGACCTATTGCGGCGCACAGTGTCCTCTGCGAAAACCAAACTGATGGTCCGGTATAGCATCTTCGACCGCGTTAACTGCCAACATTCTTCCAAGAAATATTCTTTCAAATATTTTGGAGAAAGTTGGCAGAAGACTAATTGGCCGGTAGGGGACGGGCTTTGAGAGATCCTTGCTCTTCTTGGGAATCATTACGCAGCAGACTTCCAAGTGGTCGGGAAGTATTGCATCCGTAACATCGCGCTGAATAGCATTAGCAGGAACAGAACTCACACTTCAGGAAGTGGCTTGACAGTTTTGCCGTCAACATCGCCAAAGCCCGGGGCCTTAGTGGACTTTAGCAGTCCTATCTGAAAACGCACTTCGTCCAGAGAGATGGGTCTGAAGGGAGAGAGTGGGCCAGTTTCTGTTGAGAGACCAGCTTGAGTGGTGGCGGCATCCTCAGCGGAAATTAGTCTGAAGGGGGTGAATCGATCCTCTAAATTGTTGGTAAGCTCCTCAAATATCTCCAGATCAGAGCAAGCCCAGGATCCATCTTCTCTCTGGACTTCAAACCTCTGTAAGGGCTGTCTCTTAACATGTCGTGTGCATTTCCAAAGAGAGAAACCTCGGTCTTGCGATGGGTCGATGTTACGAAGTTTTTCTTCTATGTGTTCAGCCTTAATGTCAAAGAGAAGCTTTCTAAGGGAGTCTGCAGCTCTACGATAGTCAGCCTCATCTAATGGGTTGCGAGAGCCTATCCATCTCCGACGCAGCGCTCTCTTGCGTCTCACAATGGCGATTACCTTTAAAAGAGCCTGAGCGGGACTACGGTAACTGCGGGGAGGTCTACCACTCATAGCTTGCTCAGCGGCTGTGCGGATATTTTGAAGGAAAAGTTGGGCTGCGCCGTCAATGTCCACGGGAGAGTTCAGCTCCATGTCAACGTTTACCGTCTGTTCCAGTTTACTCTGGAACCGAGAAATGTTGGCATGCCTTGGTAATAGTCTCGGCTTGACACTGATGGTGTAAACTGCGGCTCGAAAATCTATTACCAGGGGGATATGTTCGGAAGAAAGTTCCAGCAATCCGCTGATAGCCAGATTATTTGATCGAATTTCAGAGAAGAAAGCAAAATCTAAGGCTGATGGAGAAAAGTTGTTTTTAGATGGAAAGAATGTGGGACTTCCAGTTGACAAGACTTGCAGGTCCGAAGAGGTTAGGCAGTTATGGAGCGCTGTACCTCTGGCGGTTGCGATTCTTTTCGCGGAGCGTAGATAGCCGCAATAAGTACTCCGCCAAGGTCAATGTCCACCTTAACAGCAACGCACATAACAGACGCCCTCATGATTGAGCTATGTAGGTGATATTTCAAACATGATTTGATGAGAACTGCTGCACCACCTCTCATACGTTCCGCCGGGTTGTTTGCAGCGTAAAGGTCGAATCCTGGAATTCGGAAAAACGATCACGAACAAAAATGTGGAAAATGCCCCATTGGCGTTCCAGGAGCCAATGCGCAACCCTATGTTAGTCATTGCGTCTAGTGGTGGTACCAGACGTACCCTGAGGTAAAAAACTAACTATCTGAGGGTTAGAAGCGAATTGGGGAGCAATTTGAAGCAGAGACTGACCAGCGTATTAATGAGTGTGGTGATCGAATTTAGCAGCCAAGGCACCAATCTGAGCTTCCTGCTGCTGGAGAACTTGCAGATGAGCCGGGTGAGACGTAGGAAAGGTGGAATTTTGTTGTTGATAAGGCTGCTGAGGCTGCTGTTGCAACTGACAGTGACGTTGTTCCTGGCCCTGAGTTGGGATATATTGCTGGTGTGATATGTTTTGCGGTTGATGTTGGCGTTTCAATAAAAAAAAACCTATTTTGAAACATGATTAAAATCAGGGCAGCAAATCGGTTTTGAACCGAACCGGTTCGAACCCGGAATTCCGGCTTTTTTTGACTGTGAACCAAACCCTGAACCGAGCCACGGGAACGAAAATAGTTGAACCCGAACCCGTTCCGCACCCAAGCTTTTGGTTCGATTAAAAAAAAAAGTCTTCGATTTGTTATTTTCTCCTTTTCGCACTCCCAATGGGTATTAAGATACATACACACATATATGTATGTACATCTGTAAAACAATTTAAATACGTGAAGAATCAGAGCGTGCTATTGTATGTAGTACTTCTTTGCCTACCTTTGAACATATGTATACATTCATACGTATGCGTTATTTATATTACATACACATAGACCACAATACTTCTAGTCAGAGATAGTAGTGTGTAATATACTACAAATTCACTGTAAACACCTATGTACACAGCACAATGTATTGACCGATTTATTTGTCATCTTATACATATACATATGCGCCAATCTAACCAACCCGGTGCATGCTACTGTAGAAACTTGTCAGCCGAATACAAACAGAAGTGAGTGCCACACGCAGCGTGGCCAATTTAGCTATTTTGCCCCACCAGATATAGCTGTTTTGAAAGCTCGAAAGCCGGAATTTATTCAGTATTGCCGGAGCCTGCAATTCTAGCTAATTATTTGACATTGTTTAGCTATTTAACATTAATCTCGGTTAAGTTTAGCATTTTTCCCACGCGCCAAAAATTGGGCGCAAAGAAGAATCGAAACAGAAATAGACAGAAAACACACAAGTCAGAACAATAAAAACGCGCATTTCATTTCGCTTGAGAAGTTTTGACTGAGAAGGTGTGAAGCAATGACAAAAAATTTAATATACATACAATGTAAGCACTGATAAATCAGAATGTTACGAATGAAAACTAAATATGACCGACGGGCATGCAGCAAATTAAATGCGGCCCCTTCAAAAGAAGACAGACGAAATTTTGATCAAATCATTGTGAAAAAAAGTTTCAAGTGTGGCGAATAAACACTAATCGATGCTCAATTTTGTGAGTAAAAGTCTGATTAAAGTGCATATTAGAAAGCATAATAAATCGGACTGAAGATTTACACACTAGCAATGAAGGAAGTCCATATACAGCAAACGAGCGCCAGTCTCACGTCAACTATAATCTTCGTCTCACAGTCTTACAATGTGTTTATGCGTCAGGTTTATACCTATTGTATTGTAATTTTTGTATATATTGGGTAAAACGTGCATCAAACCGAGGCTCGAACCAAAACCAAAGCCCAAAAACTTCGGACCTCAAATTTCCGAACCTTGACCAACAATTTTTTGGGTTTGCAGCCCTGATTAAAATAAATAGGTTTATTTTCATTCAATGAAGTAATATGAAAAACTTTTTTATTGAAAAGCAGCTTTTGGTACTGTTGAATCGAAACATATTTTAAATAAAAACAAACGTTTTTATTTAACAAACTACTATGTAAAATTTTTTAAATAAAAACGTTCTTTTTTAATAGTAAAATGATATATAGGTTTATCAGTCAATGTTACAACTGGCTAGCTCAAGGTACTTAAATAAATCTTTATAACCAACACAAATCAACAGATTAATTACAACATTTTGGAATAGCAATTGGGTATGTCCGTACAAGGATCGCTGTTTCGAGAATACCCAAATTCTCTCATCAGCGGACTTGTTTTGCTGTTCACACTTCAAGCAACCATCCAGTTTGTCCCTTAGCCTCATTCAATCGGCGAATGAAGACATAGGAAGTGTGAACAGCAAAACAAGTCCGCTGATGAGAGAATTTGGTTATTCTCGAAACAGCGATCGTTGTACGGACATACCCAATTGCTATTCCAAAATGTTAAGTTGTCAAGTTGAGCGGGCGCGTGATGAAGACAAGAACTTGCAAGGGTATAAAAACTTCGGCACGGACGAAGTTAGCTTAGCCTTCTCGTTATTTTAAATATGTATCGATTTAACAGTACCAAAAGTTGATTTTGAATTAAAAAATTTTTCAAACTTCTTCTGTTGCCGCCAGTATTGAATTTTGCTGGTTTAAGTTTGAATCCTATGTTTGTTTAAATATTATCGCACATTTGAATGTAACAGTGCGATACACAGATCTAACCAACATCGATAGTTTGTTGTCCTATGTTATCAACTATGTACCATCACGTAGAAAGGCGGTCAATCGGGATTAAGAAGAGAGGCAAGAAGCACACGAAATATTTTAAACTGACGCTTGTAATTTGTCTGGCGCTTATATATAGCATTCTGCGCTTATATGTATATAAACGACTATACTTGTGAAATTAAAAATCATTATAATAAATTGTTTACCTAAATAAACATAAAAATACAAATGAACACTTATTTTGCACAACCGAGCCACGCTGTAAAACTTCGAAAACTCTACCCTTAACTTTGTCGGTCACAACTTCATTGAATGAAAATAAACCTATTTATTTTAATCAAGGCTGCAAACCCAAAAAATTGTTGGTCAAGGTTCGGAAATTTGAGGTCCGAGGTTTTTGGGCTTTGGTTTTAGATCGCACCTCGGTTCGTTGCACGTTTTAACCAAATATATACAAAAATTACAATACAATAGGTACACACACCTGACGCATAAACACATTGTAAGACTGTGAGACGTAGATTATAATTGACGTGAGATTGGCGCTCGTTTGCTGTATATGGACTTCCTTCATTGCTAGTGTATAAATCTTCAGTCCGATTTATTATGCTTTCTAATATGCACTTTAATCAGTCTTTCACTCACAAAATTGAGCATCGATTAGTGCTTATTCGCCACACTTGAAACTTTTTTTCACAATGATTTGATCAAAATTTCGTCTGTCTTCTTTTGAAGGGGCCGGATTTAATTTGCTGCATGCCCGTCGGTCATATTTAGTTTGCATTTGTAGCATTCTGATTTATCAGTGCTTACATTGTATGTATATTAAATTTTTTGTCATTGCTTCACACCTTCTCAGTCAAAACTTCTCAAGCGAAATGAAATGCGCGTTTTTATTGTTCTGACTTGTGTGTTTTCTGTCTATTTCTGTTGCGATTCTTCTTTGCCGCGCGGTCTTAGACCGCGCGCTCTTATTTCATTTGGTTATTGCGGCCTAAATTCAGTTTTCAGAATGCAATTAGACCGCCGACCGCGGTCTTAATTCACGCGGTCTAATTTCCATCACCCACTTAAGGCATCCGCAAAACCATCTAATATCTATTATGTAAACAATGGAAAATCATACCTAAGATATAAAACCATTTAATTGGTAAACCAATATATGTAAATTCCAACAACTTTGCTTGTATAATGTGAAGTATCGTTTTTTTTTGGTAGGGATACATTTGTAGGTTATAAGTTGTTTTGTAGGCTATAAGGAGTTAGGGAACATTTTTTTACACTATAAGTTGTTTTGAAGTCAGTAAGGACACTGAAGTCATGTATATATAGGCGTCATAGCTCAAAGGCATAGAAGTAGTTCACGAGGTGATCATCACTGACAACGGCCAGCAGCAGCGAAGACATGCACAGAGCATCACACGCATAAACAAACCCAAGCCGGCGGACAGCGACCGACGACAACAACAGAAAGCTACGCACTTACACACACCCACACATTCCAACAGAGCCAGCCAGATGCGAGAGACAACAACAACAACAGAGAACGAGCCAGCCAGATGCGAGCGACAACCCAGTCGGACTTGACTGCATGCCAGAAGCACATCTGGTATAGTTCTTTTGCCACTAAGAAGAAGTTCCAAAGACATGCAATCCTCCATTCGCTTTTGTACAGGGGCGGTACGCAGCAGGAACTGTTCTAATAGAAGGGACGTTTGCACGGGTTGTTGTTGTAGGTTCAACTTCGTAAAAACGCTCGGCTCTCCCTTCCAACTTTAGTTTCCATTTGCACGCATGCTGGTATGGTTTCCAAAAAGAACGCATGCAGAACGTGTGGTACTAGAACGTATTTAGCACGGCATCCTGCACCAGTGCTGTTGGAACGTGTGCAGCATCGCATGCCAAAGCAGTTCCAAAGGAACGTACCCGCAACCCCAATTTAAAAAATGATTTCAAATTCATAGTAAAATACAACTTCAACTTTTTTATTCAATATTTTACAACAATTCATTATATTTCTTTATTTCAAAATTTAATATTGGGGTTACATATATTTAAATTGGAATTAATTCTAAGTCAGTTTAAGTTCATACATTGTGTGTAAGGCGCTCTTGTATAAAAAACAATGGAACTTTTTTAATGCTTTAAAATATTTCGAGTTCCCTTGGGATTTGTCTTTAGGGAGAAGTCACTGTTCGAAATATTGTAAAGCATTAAATAAGTTCTTTTCTTTTTTTTACAAGAGCACCTTACACACAATGTATGAACTTAAACTGACTTAGAATTAATTCCAATATAAATATATGTAACAATGTATGAACTTAAACCGACTAAAGAATATTTGAATTTATTTATTGTTTTCTTCGTTGTTGTTGCCGTCGCTGCATTTAGCTTCTTGTCCTTGCTTCTCTTTCTTAGCTGCAGTTGCAGCGTTGTACATTTTGTTTTTCATTTTTTGAAACGCTAGCCGGACATCCTTGACGTAATCGTCAAAAACATATCCTTCCCTTTTTTGCGACTCTGCGAATAGTAAGTTATAAAATTAAATTAGATAAATTAAACGGCATCTTCCTGTTGTGTTTAAATTGTAGCTTGAATGATTGTTTTTTCACGTTTCAAGAATATATGTACATAATGAATTTTATTGATTAAATTCTTAATTATAGTAACCCGTTTAGGACCAAGTTAAAGTGGGTGGATATAAAAAATATTTCAGGTCATATTTTTGGTTGTCACAAAATTGGTCACAAAAATAACTAACTGATATGAATTTTAGAGACCAGTGTATCATAGATCGTTCTTACGGAAAGTGCTTCAAGAAAACTTGTTTACTCCTGTAATAACACTCTGATATTTTCGGATGGAAAGCAGCTTTTTATATATTTTTGAACTATTTTGAATCAATTCCATTCTGTTTTATGCAAATCAAAGCTATTTATTTAATATAATGAAATTAATTGACGAATAACTTTTTGATTCAGTTTTTGCAGTGTTAATTTTTGGCGTTATCGAGCCGAAAGCGACTTAAAACAGCTGAATTTATTGTGTTAAAACTCACAAAACTCAACAGATAATTCGACAATGCGAACCTGAATTCACGCAAAAGTAAAAACAATTTGAAACGTGACGATTGGCAACTCTGGTCCTGAAAGGGTTAATATACGATGTGTTATACTTACCAAGCATGAAAATAAAAAAATAGAACTTTATGGATTTAATCATTGATTGTTTTCTTTTACAATAAAGTATATAAATAATCAATTTTATATCTCCTCTATATATTATATAAAACAGTGTGTCCTGACTGACTGATTGGCAATCAACGCAGAGCGCAAACGGTAAGAGATAGAAGGCTGAAATTTGGACAGGAGTTTCCTTTAGTTGTGAAAGTGCGTACTACGACGGGGTTTTGGCAAATTCCAACCGGAAAAGCCGGAAAAGCGTCGGAAAAGTTTGTATGGGAAAAATTTTGTTTTTCATCCTGTTGGAAATAAATATATGTTTACCAGTGTACAACACAAAGCGTCTCCTCTCTTCGTTAGCTTTGTCTATACATTCGTATTCATATAACTGTAAGTTATCGTTGTGTGCGAGCAACTCTCTGCATATTCCTACTCTCAATCCTTTTTGTGTTTTGGCTGCCTGTGTGCAGCGATGCTGATTTTGTTCTCACTCTCTAATAAACATTAAACCGAATACATGAAATTTGGTAACATGATTAGAATATGATACATGAAATTTGGTAAATTTGGTGACATGAAATTTGGTAATTCGACACGTGTTTTCCCGATTTTAGAAAATCCGCCCAGGAGGAAAATCGCCGGAAAATTCAGCATGCAAGAAACTATTTTTCATCCGATTGACTTGAAACTCGGTTTGTAAGGATAGAATACGAAACTATTTGAAATGTGATTTTTCGATGTCGGAAAATCCGCCCCCCAGACGTGAAAATTCCCGAAAAATTCTGTAGGCAAAAAATTATTTTTCATCCGATTGGCTTGCAACTCGGTTTGTAGGGATAGAATACGAAATAATTTGATATGTTATTTTCCAATGTCCGAAAATCCTCCCCCCAGGCGTGAAAATTCACGGAAAATTCTGTAGGCAAATATTATACAATATATATAATATTACTTTTCATTCGATTAGCTTGAAACTCGGTTATAAGGAAAGAATAGACAACTTTGAAATGTGATGTTCCAGTGTCGGAAAATCCGCCCCCAGGCGTAAAAATTCCCGAAAAATTCTGTAGGCAAAAAGTTATTTGTCATCCGATTGGCTTGAATCTCGGTTTGTGAGGATAGAATACGAAATAATTGGTAGTGCTATTATCCAATGTCAGAAAATCCGCCCCCAGGCGTGAAAATTTCCGGAAAATTCTGTAGGCAAGAAATTAGTTTTCTTCCGATTGGCTTGAAACTCGGTTTGTAAGGATATAATAACAATAACAATAACAATAACAATAACAATAACAATAACAATAACAATAACAATAACAATAACAATAACAATAACAATAACAATAACAATAACAATAACAATAACAATAACAATAACAATAACAATAACAATAACAATAACAATAACAATAACAATAACAATAACAATAACAATAACAATAACAATAACAATAACAATAACAATAACAATAACAATAACAATAACAATAACAATAACAATAACAATAACAATAACAATAACAATAACAATAACAATAACAATAACAATAACAATAACAATAACAATAACAATAACAATAACAATAACAATAACAATAACAATAACAATAACAATAACAATAACAATAACAATAACAATAACAATAACAATAACAATAACAATAACAATAACAATAACAATAACAATAACAATAACAATAACAATAACAATAACAATAACAATAACAATAACAATAACAATAACAATAACAATAACAATAACAATAACAATAACAATAACAATAACAATAACAATAACAATAACAATAACAATAACAATAACAATAACAATAACAATAACAATAACAATAACAATAACAATAACAATAACAATAACAATAACAATAACAATAACAATAACAATAACAATAACAATAACAATAACAATAACAATAACAATAACAATAACAATAACAATAACAATAACAATAACAATAACAATAACAATAACAATAACAATAACAATAACAATAACAATAACAATAACAATAACAATAACAATAACAATAACAATAACACATAACACAATAACAATAACAATAACAATAACAATAACAATAACAATAACAATAACAATAACAATAACAATAACAATAACAATAACAATAACAATAACAATAACAATAACAATAACAATAACAATAACAATAACAATAACAATAACAATAACAATAACAATAACAATAACAATAACAATAACAATAACAATAACAATAACAATAACAATAACAATAACAATAACAATAACAATAACAATAACAATAACAATAACAATAACAATAACAATAACAATAACAATAACAATAACAATAACAATAACAATAACAATAACAATAACAATAACAATAACAATAACACATAACAATAACAATAACAATAACAATAACAATAACAATAACAATAACAATAACAATAACAATAACAATAACAATAACAATAACAATAACAATAACAATAACAATAACAATAACAATAACAATAACAATAACAATACACAATAACAATAACAATAACAATAACAATAACATAATAACAGTAACAATAACAATAACAATAACAATAACAATAACAATAACAATAACAATAACAATAACAATAACAATAACAATAACAATAACAATAACAATAACAATAACAGTAACAATAACAATAACAATAACAATAACAGTAACAATAACAGTAACATATAACAATAACAATAACAATAACAATAACAATAACGATAACGATAACAATAACAATAACAATAACAATACAATAACAATAACAATAACAATAACAATAACAATAACAATCATAACAATAACAATAACAATAACAATAACATCATAACAGTCACATAGCAATAGCGGTCAGCAGTAGCAATCACGGTAGCAGTAACAATAACAATAACAATAACAATAGCAGTAACAGTAGACATAACATAGCAGTAGACAATAACAATAACACATCGCATCACAATAACAATAACATCATAACATCATAACAGTAACGATAACGATAACAGTAACATAACAGATAACAATAACGATAAGCAGTAAGCATAACAATAACAATAACAATAACAGTAACATCACCATCACATAACCATAACAATAACATATCAATAACAGTAACATAGCAGTAGCAGTAACAGTAGCAGATAACAATAACAATAACAATAACAATAACAATAACAATACAGATAACAATAACAATAACAGTAGCGATAGACAATAACATAACAGTAACAATAACAATAACAATAACAATAACAATAACACATAACAATAACAATAACAATAACAATAACAATAACAATAACAATAACAATAACAATAACAATAACAATAACAATAACAATAACAATAACAATAACAATAACAATAACAATAACAATAACAATAACAATAACAATAACAATAACAATAACAATAACAATAACAATAACAATAACAATAACAATAACAATAACAATAACAATAACAATAACAATAACAATAACAATAACAATAACAATAACAATAACAATAACAATAATCAATAACAATAACAATAACAATAACAATAACAATAACAATAACAATAACAATAACAATAACAATAACAATAACAATAACAATAACAATAACAATAACAATAACAATAACAATAACAATAACAATAACAATAACAATAACAATAACAATAACAATAACAATAACAATAACAATAACAATAACAATAACAATAACAATGACAATAGCAATAAGCCATAACGATACGATCGAACAATGTCATGTAACAATAACAATTTTAATAACAATACACAATAACAATGACAGATAACAATAACAATAACAATAAGCAATTATGTAATAAGCCGATGAATGTACGATTGCTTTGTCGGCTGTACGGCGGACAATTTTAAAAAGGAAACTGATTTCGATGCTAGCGAACACGACGGGTACTGACTAGTTTATGTATAACCAGGTTTGTAAAATGCTCAAAAGATTTTTTTCTGCATGATAATTAACATCAGTGAAAATTTTTATTTTCAACGTGTTCTCAATTTTTTCGGAAAAAAAAAATTTGTTTATGTTATTAACACGAAAATTTTTGAAGGAATGATAAAGGTCATGAACGATACTCAAGTTTAGCAAAAAACGTCAGTGCCACCCATCACCACAGCATTCTATTGAACCGCAATCTTAGTGAGAGAGAGAGAGGGAGAGAGAGGGTGAAACTTAGAGATGAGCGCGTATAACTCGTGAGCAAATGCGAGCTGCGACGTTAAGGGTACAGAGTATGTTACAGTCGGGCTTGACCGACTTTCTTTCTTGTTTTTTCATTTCATTTGTATCGGTGTTTACGTGAGACGCGCGGCGGCCACAGGCCACAGGCCGAGTATGTTTACAAACGGGGGGTGGATATGCACACACTCTTTGCTAGGGCCAAAGAAATGTGCGATCGGCGATATTCGCAATGACCTGCTTCCAATCAATGAGCTGCCTGGAGCTGCATATGTAAGCAGTTCTTAAACTGCAGCAAATACAGCATTTGCAAGGAATATCCCTTTGGAAGGCAATAAAATTTGCGTCCGTTGTTTTTGCAACGACCTGCTAATCATCAATGGGCTGTGAGTCCAAATAGGTAAAAGTTAACCCTTTTTAAAAAGGGACAAATCCATATTCTACAGGTACTTATGCGTATTTCGGGAGGCGTATTTTATATTGACCTGATGTATTTTCTAGTGACCTAACTTAAGCCATTAAATATTTTCCAAGTCAAGAGCGCGATACCTGGTGCACTTCCGAAGGTGTAATCATGACCTCACATTGCGCTCAGAAATTAGTTTTAAAACAGCTTGCAAAGTGTTCGTGTGTGTTACAGTTTTGAGTTCAGAGTTTAAAAAGTAAAAAACAATAATGGGAAGGACAAAAAAGTTGAATATTGAAGCTATGGTGGAACCAACTGAAAACGAAAACATCGTGACTTGCCTAGTTTCCAAAAAACGTCTCTGCAAGTTTCGGTGTATTACAGATCAGGGAATATAAGGCGCCATTATAAGTTGGTACACGATAAGGAGTCCGAACAAATGGATGATATCCAGATGCAACCTGCCTCAAAAAAAGCTAGAACTTCGGTCGGCCTAAATATGTCTCAAAACGATTATTTGAAGACAATAGTCTATTTGGTGTCCGTGATCTCTTTACCCTTCAGAATTTTTGATAATGATCGCTTTCAGGAAATCTTGCAACCGTGGACAAATGGATATTCGTGTAAGTTTAATTCCAGAAACGTTGTAACGCATCTCGAGGAAACAGCGTTGAAAGCGTGCAACGCCATTGCTGCCAAAGTTAAAGGTCGTATGGTATGCCTCAAGATAGATATTGCATCACGTAATGACCGCAGCATAATGGGATTAAACATACAATTTATGCAAGATTTTAAAATAGAAGTCTATTCTATTGGAATGATCCAGCTCTTTGTGCGTCATACAGCCCAAAATTTAAAGTTGGAGGCTCTTCAGTGCTTGAATAAATTCAATATTAATATCGAGTAAACTTGCTCAATGACAACTGACAATGGCGCCAATGTTGTAAAGACATCCAAACTTCTACAGGAATATGAAGAAGTTGGAATGCTTCCTGATGAAGACACTGACAACTTTGAGGAAATTGACGGACACATTAGAAATTCGCTGAGTGTTGTTCATTGATCAAAACAATTGATGCCGAATGGGAAGACTGTCGCAAATATGTCAAGAAACTACGCACGGAACTACGCAGGCAGAATGAGACATTGCCCGTGCTCGATAACAACACTCGATGGAGCTCTACATTCAAAATGATGGAGTCTCTAAATGCATTAAAGAGTAAGTCCCAACATTTGATTCCATTGTCTATCGACTGGTCCTTCGTCAAAGAGTTTTGTTTTTCATTCAAGCCAATCGCAGACTGCACCGCAATGCTTCAAGCAGAGGATATGGTAATGGGTGATGTTTACCGCGAATAGCTGGTTTGCGAAGCCCAGCTTTCCCATCTGGAACATGAGTACCAACTGGCTAAGAAGTTGCATTCGGCCTTGGATTCAAGGAAGTCCATTCTTATGGAAAATGATGTTTTTCTTGCAGCCATATATCTGGACCCACGATTCACCTTTTAAAGGCTCAACCATTTTAAGCGAGGCTTAAAAGCAAATTGTTACGGTATGTGTTAAAGCGTCAATAGTTTCCACAATTTATATGTTCTAATCAATCATTTTATTTCAGAAAAAATTGCTTTCCATATACGAGTATATAAAAAAAATTGAAGGTATCGAACCATTGAGTGAAGAAGCCCCAAGCACTTCAGCCAAAAATAGATATTGTATTCTAAAAAATGATCATATGCTATGTTCGCCAGTTGATATGAGCTCAGTGGAAAGCAAAATTTGTAATTTGCAGTACGGAGATAAACTGGCAATCGAAGACAATATAACACTGTACTGGAAGTCGCTTAATCATCGAGAACCAATGTTAGGGAAAATAGCGGAAATCGCACTGGCTGTGCCAGCAACCCAAGTGTCTGTGGAGAGAGCATTTAGTGCATTGCCATATGTATTTACAAGGCTACGAACTAGACTGAATCCAGATACGCTAGAAAATATTTTAATTGTTAAGCTTAATGAAAAAGTATTAAACTCTATTAATTACGAATAAAATTTATAAATAATTATTTGAAACATGTATTAAATATAATCTCAAGAAGATACCAGGTTTGGGTAAGTGGATGGCAAAAAAAAATAACAATTTGCTCGGCGTCACTAGAAAATACATCAATCAGGTCAATATAAAATACGCCTCCCGAAATACGCATAAGTACCTGTAGAATATGGATTTGTCCCTTTTTAAAAAGGGTTAACTTTTACCTATTTGGACTCACAGCCCATTGATGATTAGCAGGTCGTTGCAAAAACAACGGACTGCAAATTTTGTATTGCCTTCATACAAAGGGATATTCCTTGTCGACACCATTGCTGATATTTGCGGTGACAGCTGCTTATTGCAGCTCCAGGCAGCTCATTGATTGGAAGCAGGTCATTGCGAATATCGCCGATCGCACATTTCTTTGGCCTTAGCAACACACGAGTGTAAAAAATTTTGTGTAAAGAATTTTGTGGCATTTTTTTTTACAGAAGTTAGCAATAATGATTTACACGCGTGTTAGTAACACGAATGAAAAAAATTTTCGTGTTAATAACACGAAAAAAATTTTTTTTTCTCATGAAAAAAATTGGTGGTAACACGTGTAAAAATAAAAATTTTTTACACACTGAATTTTTTCTTTGTGTTAATATTGGCGTGTAACAAATAAATAAGTGTTATTTTACGAACCCTGGTATATACACAACCTCAACTCATATGGGACTACCCCCTGAATTTAAGCATATTAATTAGGGGAGGAAAAGAAACTAACAAGGATTTTCTTAGTAGCGGCGAGCGAAAAGAAATCAGTTCAGCACTAAGTCACTTTGTCTTTATGGCAAATGTGAGATGCAGTGTATGGAACATCAATATTCTAGTATGAGAAATTAACGATTTAAGTCCTTCTTAAATGAGGCCATTTACCCATAGAGGGTGCCAGGCCCGTATAACGTTAATGATTACTAGATGGTGTTTCCAAAGAGTCGTGTTGCTTGATAGTGCAGCACTAAGTGGGTGGTAAACTCCATCTAAAACTAAATATAACCATGAGACCGATAGTAAACAAGTACCGTGAGGGAAAGTTGAAAAGAACTCTGAATAGAGAGTTAAATAGTACGTGAAACTGCTTAGAGGTTAAGCCCGATGAACCTGAATATCCGTTATGGAAAATTCATCATTAGAGTTGTAATATTTAAACAATATTATAATAATAGTGTGCATTTTTTCCATATAAGGACATTGTAATCTATTAACATTCAAAAATTTATCATAAAATATGGCTTATAGTTTATTTAAATTATTATGCTTGCATTTTAACATAAAATAAATGTCATTAATTTGATAAAGTGTTGATAGACTTATATGACTACAGTGCGTTATTTATTCGTAAATATATAATGGCATAATTATCATTGATTTTTGTGTTTATTATATGCACTTGTACGATTAACAATGCGAAAGATTCAGGATACCTTCGGGACCCGTCTTGAAACACGGACCAAGGAGTCTAACATATGTGCAAGTTATTGGGACACAAACCTAATAGCGTAATTAACTTGACTATTAATGGGATTAGTTTTTTAACTATTTATAGTTAATTAACACAATCCCGGGGCGCTCTATTTAGTTATGTATAATGATATTTATATTATTTATGCCTCTAACTGGAACGTACCTTGAGCATATATGCTGTGACCCGAAAGATGGTGAACTATACTTGATCAGGTTGAAGTCAGGGGAAACCCTGATGGAAGACCGAAACAGTTCTGACGTGCAAATCGATTGTCAGAATTGAGTATAGGGGCGAAAGACCAATCGAACCATCTAGTAGCTGGTTCCTTCCGAAGTTTCCCTCAGGATAGCTGGTGCATTGAAATATTATATAAAATAATCTTATCTGGTAAAGCGAATGATTAGAGGCCTTAGGGTCGAAACGATCTTAACCTATTCTCAAACTTTAAATGGGTAAGAACCTTAACTTTCTTGATATGAAGTTTAAGGTTATGATATAATGTGCCCAGTGGGCCACTTTTGGTAAGCAGAACTGGCGCTGTGGGATGAACCAAACGTAATGTTACGGTGCCCAAATTAACAACTCATACAGAAACCATGAAAGGCGTTGGTTGCTTAAAACAGCAGGACGGTGATCATGGAAGTCGAAATCCGCTAAGGAGTGTGTAACAACTCACCTGCCGAAGCAACTAGCCCTTAAAATGGATGGCGCTTAAGTTGTATACCTATACATTACCGCTAAAGTAGATGATTTATATTACTTGTAATATAAATTTTGAAACTTTAGTGAGTAGGAAGGTACAATGGTGTGCTTAGAAGTGTTTGGCGTAAGCCTGCATGGAGCCGCTATTGGTACAGATCTTGGTGGTAGTAGCAAATAATCGAATGAGACCTTGGAGGACTGAAGTGGAGAAGGGTTTCGTGTGAACAGTGGTTGATCACGAGTTAGTCGGTCCTAAGTTCAAGGCGAAAGCCGAAAATTTTCAAGTGAATAAATATTACTATAAAATTATAATCGGAATTAACACACTTGATAATTTTGAACGAAAGGGAATACGGTTCCAATTCCGTAACCTGTTGAGTATCCGTTTGTTATTAAATATGGGCCTCGTGCTCATCCTGGCAACAGGAACGACCATAAAGAAGCCGTCGAGAGGTATCGGAAGAGTTTTCTTTTCTGTTTTATAGCCGTACTACCATGGAAGTCTTTCGCAGAGAGATATGGTAGATGGGCTAGAAGAGCATGACATATACTGTTGTGTCGATATTTTCTCCTCGGACCTTGAAAATTTATGGTGGGGATACGCAAACTTCTCAACAGGCCGTACCAATATCCGCAGCTGGTCTCCAAGGTGAAGAGTCTCTAGTCGATAGAATAATGTAGGTAAGGGAAGTCGGCAAATTAGATCCGTAACTTCGGGATAAGGATTGGCTCTGAAGATTGAGATAGTCGGGCTTGATTGGGAAACAATAACATGGTTTATGTGCTCGTTCTGGGTAAATAGAATTTCTATCATTTATGGTAGTTATTTGTTCCTCGGATAGTTTAGTTACGTAGCCAATTGTGGAACTTTCTTGCTAAAATTTTTAAGAATACTAGTTGGGTCAAACCAATTAGTTCTTTTAAATTATAACGATTATCAATTAACAATCAATTCAGAACTGGCACGGACTTGGGGAATCCGACTGTCTAATTAAAACAAAGCATTGTGATGGCCCTAGCGGGTGTTGACACAATGTGATTTCTGCCCAGTGCTCTGAATGTCAAAGTGAAGAAATTCAAGTAAGCGCGGGTCAACGGCGGGAGTAACTATGACTCTCTTAAGGTAGCCAAATGCCTCGTCATCTAATTAGTGACGCGCATGAATGGATTAACGAGATTCCTACTGTCCCTATCTACTCACAGTCGTTTTAAAGTCGTTGAAGTGAACGGACGTGTTTTTGTGCGCGCTCTAGAAATTTCGTCGATTTTGCGTTTGTTTTGTTTTGATTGCCTACCGGAGCCCCAACTTCTGTGAGATAAGCCTCGCTGTCCACAGAAGTCTTTGTTTACATTTGCGAACGTTTGCGGTACTTGCTGATAAGCAAAGCCATCGTCGCGTAGTTTTGGCGTAAACAAAGCTATAAATACATTGCGGTACTCGAAGTGTGCGTGCGAGTTGTGTACGTGTACGTGTGCGTGTGCGTGTGCGTGTTTCGTGTTACAATTTTTGTAACAGCTCAGGAATGAGCGAGACGCCGACGCCGGGCGAGATGAGCCGCTCTTCGAGTTTGGCCAGCCTGATGAGCGAGGGTAGCTCGACAAGTACCCGTGGTGCCCGCAGAGGAAGGAAGAAGCGAGGAAAGGCGCCAGAGGAGTCGCCGGAGTCATCGCTGACCAATTGGGCGCAGTCCAAGAGGGCCACTCTTGTTGACGAATCGGAGCACACGTTTGTTGCTCCCGCCGCCCCCCTTGCCCGAACCTCTGCCGCCGCTGCTGCCGCAGCCACTGACGCTGCTCCCACTGCTGTTCCAGCCACTGCGATGCCTGCTGCCTTGGCTGCTGCTAACGCTGCTGCCGCTGCCCGCGCTAGGGTTGATGCTCCGCGCTGCCCGGCGACGAGCATTGTTGCCCAGGGCGCGTCGGCAGTACTTGCCGAGCTGTCCGCCGTACAGCTGAGCGTGAAGGATGCCATCTATCGAGGAAGGATGGAAGCCGAAGCTGCTCACGCCGTTCATGCAGCGATTGCGCGCTATGACGAGCTCGTCGTAGCGATGCTGCTGCGAAATTCGGCGTTGGAGATAACCTCGCAGGTGCAGATGCCCGCACCCCCGGCTGCCCCTTATGCTGTCGCCCCTGCCGCTGCTCAGGCTGTACCCACAGCTGCCCCACGGATGAACAAGCCAGTTCAGACGTGGTCCGCTGTGGTGACCAGCCAGGACCCCGCGATCACGGGGAAGCAAGTGGCAGACAGGATTTTGAAGGAAGTGGCTCCAACCCTTGGCGTCCGAGTCCACGATGTGCGCGAGCTGCGTCGTGGTGGAGCCATCATCCGCACTCCATCCAAGAGTGAGATGAAGAAGGTGGTCGCAAACGCCAAGTTTGCAGAAGTTGGCCTAGATGTCCAGCGGAACCGGAGCCCCAACCCGAGGATCACTGTGTTCGATGTGGACACCAGCATTTCACCGGAGGAGTTCATGGAGGAGCTCTACGTCAACCACTTTAAGGAGCAGTTGGATATGGCAGCGTTTAAGAAGAAAGTCCACATGGAGACGAAGCCTTGGTCCATCACTGATGGCGACAGAGTCAATCTGACGCTGGAGGTGGACGAGAGCGGACTGGCTGTACTTGAGGAGACCGGACGGGTCTATATCAAGTGGTTTTCGTTCCGTTGCCGGTCGCTCGTCCGTACCTATGCTTGTCATAGGTGCGTTGGATTCGACCACAAGGTGTCTCAGTGCCGCTCCAAGGACGCCACATGCCGTCAATGTGGTGACATTGGCCACACTGCCGCGAAGTGCACCAAGCAGGTAAGCTGCAGGAATTGCAGACAGAGGAGGCTACCTGATGGGCATCACATGCTCTCGGGGACATGCCCCATATACGCTGCGGTGCTAGCGAGAGTGGCAGCTAGACATTAACATGTTTAGCTTCATTCAAGCAAATTGTGGTCGTGGCCGAGCTGCGACGATCGAGCTCGGAGTCCGCATGCGCGACTCAGGCCACACGATTGCACTTGTGCAGGAGCCCTACGTGGACAGAGGAGGAAGAATAACGGGCCTCCCATCCGGGATGCGAGTTTTCGCGGACTCGAGGAGAAAGGCTGCCATCATCATAGATGATCCAGACGCCATCTGCATGCCAATACAACCGCTGATCACCGACTTTGGCATATGCGTGAGCGTCACTGGAAGATTTGGTTCTATCTTCCTGAGCTCCGCTTACTGCCAATTCCACGAACCACTGGAGCCGTACCTCTCGTACTTAGATGCAGTGCTGCTGTTAGGCAGCCGCACTCCTGTCATCTTTGGCCTTGACGCGAACGCAGTGTCCCCCATGTGGTTCAGTAAGCTCTCCGAGCATGCTCGGAGACAAGAGAACTACACCAGGGGTGAGCTGCTGTCTGAGTGGTTACTCAGAAGCCGAGCCAGTGTACTCAACGAGGCCAGTGAGATATTCACGTTTGAAGGTCGCAGAGGCCAGAGCGACATCGACGTGACGATCGTCAACGAGGCAGCGTCTATGTGGGCTGCATATGACTGGAGAGTGGACGAATGGGACCTTAGCGACCACAACATCATTACTGTTGTGGTGACGCGTGACCCATCAGACACAGTTGAGAGCTTTGCTCCTGTGCCGTCATGGAACCTCTCAAATGCGCGTTGGCGATTATTCGGTGAGGAAGCGATACGACTGGCAAGTGAACTGCCTGAGGACTTCGAGGAGCCGCCGCTGGATGACCAAGTGACTGCAGTGCGCTCGCTCGTACACCAGTTGTGCGACCAAGTGCTGGAACGCAGACCGCCGAGAGCCCTACGGAGAGTAGTTTGGTGGACCGCTGAACTAAGCGCCAAGAGGTCAGGAGACTGAGGCGTCGGCTCCATGATGCCCGTCGTAGTGGAACCGAAGAGGTTGGGCGACTTGCTGCTGCACTGAGGATTTCTTCAGGGCAGTACAAGAAGCTCATTCTAAAGGCGAAAGAGGACAACTGGCGTCGCTTCGTGGGAGACCATCAAGATGATCCAAGATAAGTGGCGAGGCAGGCGGAAGGGGAGAGAGGCGGCAGTTGCCCAATAGGGCAGCGGAAGTGCGTGCCCCTTTCAGGGCCATGAACGGGGTGGGACTGCAGACCCGGCTCCCATTCAAAAACAACGGCGCGGGCCGAACTCACCAAAGGAGCAGGAACTCCAGGCGACCACTCCAGCGAAGTCGGCGAGAGGACGTCAATAAGGTCGAACGCGTCGACGGTGACCACGCCTCCTTGGTCCCTGGGCGAGAAGTCGTGGTCCACGTCGGAGTGCTCCACGCCACGGGCGAAGCAGGAGACGGTGGCAGAGGAGACGTCGGTGGGGCAGGCAAGCAGAACTGCAACCGAAGCAATGGCACTGGTGGCAGCAGTATCCAGCGACCCGTCGAGCGGTGTGTCCAGCGTCGAGTCGGCCGTTACCCCCTTACGGCTGCGACCGAAGAAGGTAGAGGACGCGGCCACATATGGGGCAGCCCGTCCACCACCAAGGATCGATCCCGAAGTAATCGAGATATCCGACGACGAGGAGGATCAACCGAGGGCCCCGTTTGCGGAGGAAGAGCCGATAGTGAGCCGCATTAAGCGCTCCGTGTTTCGGGGAGCATCAGGCCGCTCTAGTGCTCACTTGGCGAGAGGCTGTGGTGGTACCAGGCCCGGGGCGGGGTCCTTATTGAGGAGATCCCTCCAAGCCCCCCCAAGGCTGGTGTCCATGGGAGTGGATGCAGAGCGAGGACCATGGCAGTGACCAGAACCACGGGCTCAATCCTCGGCCTTGCCGCAGCAGCAGCGACAACCCCAACAGTCAGATACGCCTGCACCGCAGGCACAGTCGCAGACGCCTCCGCAGCAGGCACCGGCAGGTTTTGGTTTGGTTTGCGGGAACACGGCAGGGAGTTGGGGTAGCAGCGGGGAAGGGCCGATGGGCGGTAAAAACATTAAAAACTTATGGGATTTGATTTTTCGGAGTAATGGCTGGGTGGTGGGGATGGGAGTTAACGCCGCGTGACAAACCCATGATCGCGGGAGAGGTTACACTGTTCCTGAATAAGGGGAATGGGGAAAGGGGGGAATTCAACGGAAATTTGAATTTAAGGGGAGTGAAACGGACAGTGATGGACCGGAGAATCGATACTTTTTGGTTTACTAAAGAAAGGTGTGAGGACTTGATTTGTTAAGTCCCACAACTTATCTGGGTAAAAACGTAGTTATAAGGTTAAAGGAGTACCTTTAAGAATATATGTAAGATTTTTTGGGAAACTAGCTTATGGAGTGGTGGGGTGTACTTAAAAATGTTGGCCGGATAGGGTTAAGATTGGCGGCAGGAGCTGAGGGGCAAGGTAGAGGGGAAGACGAAGTCCAGTGGCAGCGCTCAGCAGAGCGCAAAGAAAAAACCGTTGTATCAGCTGAAAAGAAGGAGACAACGGAAGAGCGGAGACGAGTGTTTACGCTCACACTCGCTCAAGCACAGGAGAGTGCCAGTGGAAAATTCCATTGAACTGGCGGCGCATGGCAACAACGGGACTTGGCGGCTAATGGCCGACAAATGCGCAGCCGAGCCGGACCTGTGGCAAAAAGAACGCGCTGTTAGTGCGAGTCATTTCAAGCGAGCGCCAAGTCCCAGTGCGCGATTTCAAGCGAGTGCGAGTACCAATGCGAGTGAGTGGAGCAGAGGAACATCGAGGAAGAGCCCCGAAACGTAAGCCAAGGATCGTCGTGGGAGAAAGGCAGAGTGAGTGCGAAGGAAAAACGTAGTTCAAGCCATCGAGCTGTGCGAGTCGAACGAGTGTCGGCGTAACTGAGCGAAATCAGCCAGTGGGCCTGACGAAATCGTGGTGCCAGCGAGAAGGAGTAGGACGTTGAGCTGCCAGGAGAAAACCAGCGGGTTTCAAGACCGTAGCTGTGCGGTAAAACGAGAGATGGCGAGCTTTGCGAACGGCAAGCGTGTCCGGGCGAACCGTGGTGCCAGCGTTGACTGAGACATAGTACAGAGAAGTGAAAGGAGTAACTTAAGTCTCGACTTAAGCCACCTAGCTCTAGCGATAGAACATAAGTACATATAGCAGTAAGCCCAGTAAGGGAAACCATTGTAACATTTAGCATTTTAAGGCCAATAAACAGGCAAAGAAACCGAAATCCCAACCGTCTTGTCATTTCCAACACCAGCTCTGCAAAATAAATTTGTTGGAGCGAGCCACGACTGCCCCGATTGCAAGCCAGCAGAAATAATATGTTCGTTACACTAATCAACCATCGTAATCATCGTCCCGAGGTAGACAAAATCCTCTACAACCTCAAAGATGTACTCCCCCATAGTAACAAATTGTCCAAGACGCGTAGACTTCTTGTCCGTGGATACTAGGTACTTCGTCTTGTCCTCTTTTACCGCTAAGCCCATCAGCTTAGACTGCTTCTCAATCTCTGAAAACGCCCTGCTTACCGCCCGTTCGTTTTTGCCGATAATGTCAATATCATCGACATATGCGAGTAGCATTAGATCTTTATAAAGAAATGGGCCCGATCTGTTGGCATTTGGGCACTGGCGCAGTATATACTCCATCAGTAGATTTAAGAAGTCACACGATAGGGTGTCACCCTGCCTAAAACCTCTCTTGGTATCAAATGGTTCGGAGAGGTTCTTTCCTATTTTGACGGAGCTTAGAGTGCTTCTCAACGTCATCATGCAAAGTCGAACGTACTTTGCTGGTATACCAAAGGTAGAAAGGGCGTCAAAGAACTTTGACCTTATCAGTGTCAAAGGCTGATTTATAATCAACAAAAAGATGGTTGGTTTTGATATTTCTATCATAGGTCTTCTCCAGGGTTTGTCGTAATGTGAACATCTGGTCTGTGGTGGATTTACCAGGTCTGAAGCCACACTGATAAGGTCCGATCAGTGTTATAATAAGCGGCTTTAGACGTTCACAAATAATGCACGACAGAATCTTATATGCGATGGGAAGGAGACTGATCCCACGGTAGTTGGCGCAAAGTGCAGGGTCTCCTTTTTTAAAAAGTGGGCAAATTACACTTAGACTCCAATCTTCGGGCATGCTTTCGTTGGACCATATTCTGCTGAGGAGTTGGTGCATGCACCTTACCAACTCCTCGCCTCCAGCCTAAAACAGTTCAGCAGGCAGGTCATCTGCACCTGCTGATTTGTTGTTCTTAAGCCTTTTTATGGCTACACAGACTTCGTAATGGTCCGGTGGGTCTATCTCTATGTTGTCGATTGGTGGCGTCGCTACTACTCCAGAGACGGTATTGTGTTCGTTGTCGCCTCCCTGCAGGTTGGCGAAATAGCTTCTCCATTTGTCTAGCGCCACTTGCGGATCTGTGACCAGATTTCCATTTTCGTCCTTGCTTGTGTGACTCCGGGTTTGAAACCTTCAGTTAGTCGTCTAATCTTTCGATAGAATTTTCGAGTCTCACCCATGTCGAATAGCATCTCGACTTTCCCACTCATGCGCCTTTCTCGCTCATTCTTTTTTATTTTGAACAGGCGCTTCTCCTCTCTCCTTTTCTTCCGGTATTGCTCTTTAACAGCCCACGTGCTCCTGAGCCAAGCACAATCTTAACGTCGTGATTCGCCTTTTATTGAAGCGCCCTTGTCTTCCGTTGGGGCGTGTGCACAGATAAGACTAATATTAAAATATTTAGCCTTAAGTCTGAGTGCGGCTAGTCGCATGTCAACTGGTGTGAAACTGATGACAGAGCGACGAAGTCTTGCACTGACTGCAAAGCCGCCCCCAAACTCATGCTTGGAAGCATGTCCGCTGTAGTAGATCTCCCAAGGTTGTTGATGTTCTTTTCACCATGCTCCCGTGTCCAATCCATCGCATTTCCTGAAGTGCGGTAACGTCCGATGAATATTTCCCAAGGACATTCACAAACTGGATATCAGCACCCTCTCTGTTGATGGTGCGAACATTCCAGGTGCATAACCTCAAATCGAGGTCCTTAAAACGTTTGCGTGCGTCGTCGTCAGAGGGGGTCCGTATCCGAGGCATTGTTGTCGCAGTTTTCATTGGTGGAGTTTTTTTGACGGCGGTGGGTATCCAAACCGGACGCACCAACCCTATGTATTGTACCCTGTAGGGAGGGATGCTGTTCTGCATTGGAATTAACCCCCTATTTGTTCCTTAGTTTTCCCTTTCTACTGCGACCGTTAGTTTTTCTTCCAACCATCCGTTTCTCCTGCCCCGCTGTGGTATTTTGAATACGTGACCTCCGCACGCCAGCTCCACTCCCATTCCAACTAAAAAATCCCACCCTAATACCAGTGCGTCTATGATTCCTGGCATTATTAGAAGGGAAACTCGTTTCTGTTTGTTACCAAAGGCTATCTTGACCTCGAGCGATTCGAAAATATCGCTTCTTCTACCATCTGCTAATATCAGTTGTTTCCTTGTTTCCCTTAATTTTTCTGCCTTTCCCAATACTTGTGCTATTGACTGGCTGATGAAGCACGTCGTAGCCCCCGTATCCACTGTGGCCTTGACATCTTGCGCTCCTATTCGCACGGTTGCTGTCAACTGCTCTCCCTCATCTTTAAATTGACCGATTAACACTGAGGGGCTGATTGTGTCGACACCCGCTCGTCCCTCGCTTGCAGGGGTCGTCGATCGCTTCCCAAGCTTCAACAACAATTAAAACTGTGCACTCCTATTCTTCCACACTGCCAACAAAACAATATTTGCTGGTTTCTGCACTCTCTTGATCAATGTCCTAACTGTCCACAACAAAGGCAGACTTGTGCTGGGTTTGGCACAAAAGTGTTTGCACTGTTTACATTTCTTGGCGCCGGTTGTGGTTCTGCCGTGATCCCTTCCATACAACGCCGGAATGCGTCCACTCTCCCAGGCGAGAAATTTGTACCCGTGCCACTATTGTGTTTAATATGTGGGCCCGCCGCCTGGTACCCATATCAGCGAACCCTCGCCGCTGCAACGTTGCTCGCACTTCCTGCGGCCACTCCTCTGGCTCCAACAACCGACAGCGGCCTGGCTTCCATGGCCCAGCTGCACGCCACTGCTCCTCCTGCTGCGCCCGACCGGCCTGTTCTTCGTGCATCGCCGCTCGCCAGGCAGGTGGTGCCGGACACTCATCCGCGGCGCCTTCCTCACTCACCACCGTCAGCAATGGGGGTGGCTGTTTTGGCCTCTTGGTCGCCTCTGGGCAGGACTGCTGCCGCAAGAAGATAGGCCTCCAGGTTGGCCGACATAATTGGGTAATCAGAAATCAATCATAGGCGCAAACAAATAACAACAACATGGACGCAACAACTATCTACGTCACGGTCAAACATGTTGTTGCTTTGCCGGCTTACCCATTCCCTTCCACCCACGCGGCTGCCATGTTTTCATGTATGATTTGGAACTGCTTCGCTTCTTCCCACCATAATGGACGCATTAACGTTTGCATCTCCACCATGTAGACTCTGAACGTCTCTCCTAATCTATATTTCCTCAGGTTATCTTCCTATTCCAATTTTTGGAAAAAGTCTCGGGGAAGGAAATATCCTTGAAAACTGGTTAAGAATGTATCCCAGGTAGTCCACTGCCTGTTATTCGCTATAAACCAGTTCAATGCCATTCCTTTCAGTAGTTCTGGCATTGCTCTGGGAATTGTGTCTTCGTCTAGCCCATATGTATTGGCCGACCATTCAACTCGTTCTAGAAAATCAAATGGTTTTCCTTTACCATCGAAACTAAATCCCCATTCGCGTACTTGTTTCGCCACTTTTGAGTACTCCACTGTGGTTGCCACTTGTTGTGTTCGCGAACGTGTACGTGCTGAACTGGTTTGAACTGTCGGCGGATTTTCCTGTTGTAGCGTTTGGCCTTGCATAGATGCCCTGCGCAGATCTGGAATGGACAGGTTTAACCCTCCCACTGCACCCAGTAAAGGTGGCTTTGGCGAATTTCTGCTGTGCCCTCGGGCCAAGTCCTCAATTTGAGGTCCCGTTACTAGATCGGATTCCATTTTTAAAACCAATCTCAAAAACATTTCCTCAACTGTTCGCTCCATTTCGACACCGATGTCTTGTCCATATCTAACAAGTTCCTCTTATTTGAGGTTAAAAAACTATGACCGTACCATTTTTTTTTTCGCTTAACCTTTCGTCACTATTCTTCCAATACCAAAACCACGTTGGGCGCTAGTTGTAACGAACCTATTTCTGCCGTCTCACGCTCAGGGCAGACGCGGGTCGCTCCAAAAAATTTATATAGCGGAGTTGGTTTTTGGAAATAATAACACTGAAGGGTTTCGGTTTTTTCGTGCCTGTGTATTGGCCTTATAATTCTAATGATCAACGTGCTTAGCTCTAGTTGGCTTATCGCTACTTTTCGCTTATCGCTACGGCCATCCAGATAGGGTTGCCACTGGCTATGCCTTAAGTTGATCTCTCCGTTGTGTTTCTTGCTCCTCGTTCAGACCTCGCAGGCACCACGATCCGCCTGGACACGCTTGCTAAATTCGCAAAACTCGCCGGCTCTCGTTTCTTTCCGCACAATTTAGGACTCGACCACTTTATTTTAAGCTCGCACTCACTCTGCCTTTTCTCCCGCGTCGATCTGTGGTCTCCTGTTGGTAAATCTTCTCGATGCTTTCCTCGGCATCCACTCGCGTTGGTGTTCGCACTCGCTTATATTCACGCACTGGGACTTGGCACTCGATTTTAATGACTCGCACTCTGAAGGTTACTCGACTGAGACGTCTTCTGAGCCGCGCGTCCTTTTATAACCCCGAGCCCAGCCCCGCTTCGCATTGGTATGCCATTCGCTGCCAGGTCCCGTTGTTGCCATGCGCCGCCAGTGGAAATTTCCACTGGCACTCTCGTGTGCTTCTGCTGGAGTGAGCGTGATCGCTCGTCTTGTCTTCCCCTGCTGTCTTCTTCTTCAGCCATTCCAACGGTTCTTTTTTCTCAGCTTTGGTTAAAGGAGTACCTTTAAGATTATATGTAAGATTTTTTGGGAAACTAGCTTATAGAGTGGTGGGGTGAGCTTCAAAATGTTGGCCGCATAGGGTTAAGATTGGCGGCATGAGCTGAGGGGCAAGGTAGAGGGGAAGACGGAGTCCAGTGGCAGCGCTCAGCAGAGCGCAACGGGGAAAACCGTAATGGCCGACAAATGCGCAGCCGAGCCGGACCTGTGGCTAAAAGAACGCGCTGTTCGAGATGCAAGACAGTCGAGTGCAAGTCTAAGTGCGAGTCATTTCAAGCGAGCGCCAAGTCCCAGTGCGCGATTTCAAGCGAGTGCAAGTTCCAACGCGAGTGAGTGGAGCAGAGGAATATCGAGGAAGAGCCCCGAAACGGAAGCCAAGGATCGTCGAAGCGAAGGAAAAACGTAGTTCAAGCCATCGAGCTGTGCGAGTCAAACGAGTGTCGGCGTAACTGAGCGATGTCAGCCAGGAGGCCTGCGAAATCGTGGTGCCGAGAAGGAGTAGGACGTTGAGCCGCCTGTCAGGAAAAAACCAGCGGGTTTCAAGATCGTAGCTGTGAGGTAAAACGAGAGATGTCCGGGCGAATCGTTGTGTCAGCGTTGACTGAGACATAGTACAGAGAAATGAAAGGAGTAACTTAAGTCTCGACTTAAGCCACCTAGCTCTAACAATAGAAGATAAGTACATCTAGCAGTAAGCCCAGTAAGTGAAACCATTGTAACATTTAGCATTTTAAGGCCAATAAACAGGCAAAGAAACCGAAATCCCAACCGTCTTGTCATTTCCAACACCAGCTCTGCAAAATAAATTTGTTGGAGCGAGCCACGACTGCCCCGAGCGCAAGCCAGCAGAAATAATATGTTCGTTACACGTTATCGTATTAAGAATTGTCGAAGAAGTAGTTATAAAAAAGGAGTACGAGATCTCCCAAAAGCTGGTCATTCTACATTTGGATTTATGCACTCGGCGGCAAATCATATTCTGAGAACAAAAGCAGCGCCCTCAACGACAACTTCTACACAGAAAAAAAATAAGATCAGGTATTTCAATATCATATCAGTAATATCAATATTTGCATATCAAAGTGAAACATTTTAATATCAATATGAACCTGTAATACCACATTGATACTAAAAATATTATATTGAAATGTGAAATGATCAAAGTGATGTGAAAAATGACCTAGTGATATGATTTCAGATCAAAGTAGACATCGAAATTCTGAAAGTAGAAAGAGACACACAGAGTTTCTCAAATCAAAGAGAGACAGCAATAGTCTATATCGAAAAAAGCAAATACAATGCTCATTGCTCTGCTGCCGCAAGCGCAAAAACCAGTGCCGGTCGTTTTTACTTCGTGAACGTTTCGAAGTTGGGGTCGGGTATGCAGCGAACTTCTAGGTTCTTCTTGCGAATTTCGTCATTCGATCTGTGCTGGCGCGTGTGAAAGGTTAGCAAAAAAAGGGAGGTGCCTAAAAAAAATGAAAACGGTAAAAGTGAATAAAAAGTGAATTGCATGTGTGTGTTTTGTTGTACAGTTGTTGTACTTGCAAATTTATAAATTGTAAAAAGGCTATTGCCTTTATTCAGTCGCTAATAGTATGTACGATTATATTACACACAGTCATGCATTCATATTGTGCGCATTTTTTCACTTTGAGCGCAGTTGTGTAGTGATGTCTAATTTTCATATAACAAATTTCACGTCTGCCTACTCTTCCAAATTATTTGTAAGCTTTTACATTACTTCACAGCTACGTATTAGGATTTACCGTTTCAGTGTGTTGTAGAAGTGCGTGTTTAAATATGTACATATCATATGTCAACATATTTTGTGTCCGCGATGTGATTTCTTGTTCTGCCCTGGAACGTCAAACAGCGCACAAGCATACATGCGTACATACAAATGCACGCGTGTGTACGCATGTTTGCATATGCATGTATGTATGTATGTATATGTGTGCTTATGTGCTGTTTGACGTTCAAGGGCAGAACAAAAAAGCGCATGCTCAGCCTTTACTTTCGACAGATTTCGCAGTTTAAATATATTAATTTTTTATTTATTAATATTTTTATAATTTTACTGTTTACAATGGAAGATATAAAACTCGTTGAGCTGCTAGAAAAACTTGACATTGACAATTTGGTGTTCGAAAAATTAATTAGTAAGTTTTGTTTTGAAATAATTATTCTTCTCAATATATTTATTTTACACTTTTTCTAGAGTGTCGATTTAACTTCGATAAAAATATATCTTTGATATTAAAAAAATATATTATACAAAATACCAGATTGATACTAAATATCGAGATATTTTTTTTCTGTGCAAACAATTCGGGGTGACGACATAATTCCGACTACATAATTTCGACAGAAAAAAACCACACAATTTCGAGCGAAATAATGTTGTTTTGTTTTGTCGGAATAATGTCGTTTTAAAACGACATAATTTCACAATACTGTGAAAAGAATTGTGAGAATATAAAAAAGGTTTGGTTCAAGCAATCACTTAAGTCAATTTCTTTAAATCTTTTATAACTTTCTCAACATTATGACAGGAAAAAATTATTGTATGGTACAGATAATTAAAGATGCTTTTTAGAAATTATTCGAGAGCAATATGATCAGAAATAAAAGCCGAAAAATTGTAAATGACTTTTGCTTTTAGTCACGGTTAAGTACAGGAGATTATAGACTTCAATGATGAAATAGGACTGCATGGTATCGGCATTGGCTCGGCATCGGCTCGGCATTGGCTCGGCATTGGCTCGGCATTAGCTCGGCATTGGATCGGCATTGGCTCGGCATTGGCTCGGCACTGGCTCGGCATTGGCTCGGCATCGGCTCGGTATTGGCTCGGCATTGGCTCGGCATTGAGTCGGCATTATCTCGCCATCGGCTCGGCATTGGATCGGCATTGGCTCAGCATATTATCGACACTTCCGCCCTGCGTTGCCTATGATATTTTTAAAGCCCAGACTAAACAGGAACTTCGCAATACTGTGAAAAGAATTGTGAGAATAAGAATTGTGAGAATACAAAAAAAGGTTCGTTTCAAGCAATCACAGATCACAGATCTTTTATAACTTTCTCAACATAATGACTGGAAAAAATTATTGTATGGTACAGATAATTAAAGATGCTTTTTAGAAATTGCTGCATCGGTTCGGCATTGGCTCGGCATTGACTCGGCATTGGCTCTGCATTGACTCGGCATTGGCTCGGCATTGACTCGGCATTGGCTCGGCTTTGGCTCGGCATTGACTCTACATTGGCTCGTCATTGGCTCGGCATTGGCTCGGCATTGGCTCGGCATTGGCTCGGCATTGACTCGGCATTGGCTCGGCATTGGCTCGGCATTGGCTCGGCATTGACTCTACATTGGCTCGGCATTGGCTCGGCATTGACTCGGCATTGGCTCGCCATTGGCTCGGCATTGGCTCGGCATTGACTCGGCATTGACTCGGCATTGGCTCGGCATATTATCGACACTTCCGCCCCGCGTTGCCTCGCTATGTCAACAATTCCCCCATGCAAGTACCCAAAAGTTTTGGGGTTGACGTTCGTCAACCTTTTTTTTTCGAGAAGCACACCGAGAACACCGCTCGCAAGATCAGAGAGAGAAACCGTGCACTCAAAGCTATCTCTGGGAGTTCGTGGGGGAAAGATAAGGAGACGCTTCTGACCACAAACAAAGCCACAGGTAGGTAGGATACTGACCGATTACGCTGCACCCGCATGGTCTCCAGCAGTCAGTGACACACAGTGGGGAAACCTGCTACGAGCGCAGAAGGCTGCTCTAAGGACGGTCACTGGATGTCACTCCATGACCCATGAGGATCACCTCCATTAGGAAACCCAGATCCTTGGAGTCAGAGCCCACAGCACCATGCTCGACCAGCAATTTCTAGCAAGCAGCCTTGTGGAAGACCATGCTAACCACACCTCGCTCAAGGTTCCTGCCAGAGATTTCCCAAATGACTAACAACGCCAACAACTTGTCAGCCATCGAAGCCCATCACGTACGGTAAGAAATCCACAAAAAGACTGTTCATCGTGCCATAAGCGGGCTAAAGGTCAATGTTATTCTTATTATAGTTTCGCATCAGCTATTATAGTTTAAGCCGTGAACCTATGTGCGTCGAACCTATTCTGGATTCTGAGCGAGCCGAATTATCTACTTGTAGAATAGGAACCTCTTTCAATTTGGTGATGCTCTTAAATAATTTTGTTAGCCAAATGATTTCCTTTGCTGCTACAATCTCTGCCTCTGTTGTTGCTGTTGTTGCCATTGCTTGTCGCTGACTCATCCAAGTAATAACGCCTCCAGCGTATTTAATAGTAACTCCTGATGTCGATCTTCCTGTCTTCGAACATCTCGAAAGTCTGCGTCGCTGTAACATTCCAGAATACCTTTATTCTTGCCATAGTAGTAAACGATACCTGTATTTATGGATCCTCCAATGTAACGAAGTGCTCTCTTCAACTGCACGATGTTTTAAGGAGCTGGATTTCGTAAACTTCTTGATACAAATTTAACGGTGTAAGCTAAGTCCGGTCTGGTGCCCAACATAAGATACATTAGAGCCCCAACTGCTTGACGATATGGAAAGCGGCTCTCTTTAGCTTTCCCTGATTCTGACGTTTCTGTGCTTTTGTTGATTGGTGTTGAAACTGGTTTGCAATCAATGAATCCAAAACGTTCTAATACTTTCTTTGCATATCCTCCTTAGCTTATCTTGATGAAACTTTTTCCTCTCTCTTTTGAGACGATCTTAAATTCCTTCTTTAAGTCCCATATAAAGCTCTCTTTAACTGGCAAACTCTGTCTGTGCCATCCTTAAAGCCATCTGGTTGACTCATAAAAATGCTTTCTTCTAAATCTCCATAGAGAAATGCAGTTGAAACGTCAAATTGAGTTAGATGCATACCTTCGCTTGCTGCAATACTCAATATTGATAGAATTGTACCCATTTTTGCAACTGGACTAAACGTTTGAGTATAATCGATACCCAATCTCTGTGCAAATCTTTTTATTAGAAGTCTGGCCTTAAACTTCTCAATCGATCCGTCCGCATTCTCCTTCTTGCGAAATACCCATCTGCAGGGCAAAGCCTTTTCGCCTGGTGGCAATGTCACAAGTACCCATGTGCCATTTTCTTCTAAGGACTTTATCTCGTTTGCATAGCCTTTTTCCATTCAAACTTTTCTTTGCTGTTTGTTCGAACATGACCAAATGTTCAAACATGAACATGAGACAAGACTTCAAACCACATGTAGCACAGCCGATCATAACTCAGCATTATAAATATGTCATTAAATTTAATTACGGTTGCTTTCAAGGATAAGACACACCACTTGACAAGGTCACCCACCACTTAATATGCACCGTGTGAGGCCATGTGTATTCCTCACACGAATGCATTTTTATCTTTATACACACGCAGCTATCTTTTATTTTATTTATTTATTTATTTAGAGTTGACAAAAAAAGGCTGTCAACGAAAATTTATATACGTTACAAAAATTTTTATGAGCTAATGAAGCCTATCAAAGAAAATCTAATAAAATTACAAAATAAACTAATAACGACTCCGACACGGTGGGGGAATTTTATTTGCCCGTCCGGCCAGCTATGCCCCTATTCACAGCCAATTGTAGTCAGAGACGTTATTAGAGCTAGCAAAAACTTTAATAATATAGAGATCGAGAAGAGGGAGAGAGAGAGAAAGAGAGAGAGAGAGAAACAAACCAAAACCTATAGTTATGTAGGAACAAAGGAGAAAAAAATAAGATAATATTATATATTAAATTAAAAAAGAAAAACAAAAACAAAAACTGAGATAGAGAGAAAAATATCTTAAAGTAAACTTTAAAAATAAAAAATTTATACGTAAAACTTAAAACTAAATAACCGGAAAATCTCTGACCCGGTGGGGGAGGATTTTTGAGCCAGTCCGACAAGGTATGCCCGTACTCACAGCTGGGAGTGGTCAGAGATTTCCCCGGAGATAATTATAGAGAGACGTTTTTAGAGAGAAGAGAGAGAGATCTGTTGAGAGCAGGTGATAGAGATCATTGTAATTCGACATAAGACCCGAAAACGATTGTGCTGGGCATAGTCAGTTGTGCATCTGGGCAAGATTAAAGGTAAATAGTTTCTAGTTGGCCTAGAAGGAACGGAAAAGTTAGGCGACCTAAAGTTCGGTAGAGTCTACATCACTAATAATTAGCTTATGAAGAAAAGAAACGCCTAGGACTGTTCTACGATCAGCTAACGAGGGAAGGTTAATAAGCAAGAGTCTGCTGGAGTACGATGGCAGACGAAGGTTAGGGTCCCAATTTAGTCCACGAAGAGCAAAAAGCAAGAATTGCTTTTGTACTGACTCAATACGATCGATAGGCTTTTTATATTGCGGACACCAGACGGACGAGCAGTATTCAAGTACAGGGCGAACTAGAGCAGTGTACAGAAGCTTTGTGGTATATGGATCATTAAATTCCTTCGACCAACGTTTAATGAATCCAAGTACACCATTCGCCCTATTAACAATAGAGGAGATATGAGGATTGAAACTCAATTTGGGGTCAAAAAGAATTCCAAGATCAACGACTGTAGATATTCGTTGCAGGGGTTCATTGCCAATCGTATAAATAGCCAGCGAAGGTTTGCAACGATGGAAAGTCATAAACATGCACTTGGAGCAATTAAGGTATAAATGATTAACCAAGCACCAAGACTGCAAGGAGTTTAAATCATCTTGCAATCTAATGCAATGCGTCGGGTCATTGAAAGATAAAATAAGTTTAACGTCATCGGCATACATAAGTATCCGAGAATAAGATAGTATTGTGGGTAGGTCATTAATAACAAGAAAGAAAGTCGGTCAAGCCCGACTATAACATACTCTGCACCCTTAATGTCGCAGCTCGCATTTGGTCACGAGTCAAACGGCCAGTTAACACACAACGCACAACGCAGTGCGCTCTCTAAGTCTCTCTCTCTCTCTCTCTCTCTCTCTCTCACTAAGATTGCTTCTGCTGAACGCAATGCTTAGGTTATGGTTGGGATGGGTGGGGGGTGTTAACTGACCGTTTTTTGCTCATAACTTGAGTATCGTTCATCCGATCTTTATCATTTTTGCAGCAAATCGATAAATAATTTTGAGTACTAGATATCTCTAGAAAGTACGAACCATCTATCATCAAAACTGTAGGAGATATGACGTTTTTTCCAAATTGCGGGGGCGCGAGGGGGCGTGGCAAAAATTGAAAATAAACTTGATCTGCCTGCAAGTATAAGAAATATATGTCCCATACATGACAAACCTCTATCTCTTACCATCTCTGAGATCTCTTCGTTCATACGGACGGACGGACGGACAGACGGACATGGCTATATCGACTCGGCTGTTGATGCTGATCAAGAATATATATACTTTATAGGGTCGGAAATGATTCCTTCTCCCTGTTACATACTTTTGCACAAACTTAATATACTCTGTGTACCTTCGGTACAGAGTATAAAAAGAGTAAAAAACAAAGGACCAAGGTGACTACCTTGCGGTACACCGGACGTTACAGAGACGGGCTTTGAAGTGTCTAAACGTAATATAACTTTCTGCGTTCTATTTTTTAAATAGGACGAAATCCAGAGCAGAAAAGAGGCGGGAAATCCTAACCGATCAAGCTTATAGAGGAGAATATCATGGTTTACAGAGTCAAAAGCTTTACTAAAGTCGGTGTAAATGACATCGGTTTGCTTTTTCTTAAGGAACCCATCATTAACCGATGAAGTAAATTCAAGCAAATTGGTCATAGTTGACTGATGCTTAATAAACCCATGCTGGAAAGGTGATAAAATCGATTTGCAATAGTGCTGCAAGGTGGAGGTTATAATCTCTTCAAATAATTTAGGAATAGCGGAGAGCTTAGCTATGCCTCTGTAAATGGAAATATCCGATTTTCCACCTTTTTTATGAAGAGGAATAATATAGGACTCTTTCCAAAGAGTTGGAAAGACCGAAGAATCAAGTGATAGATTGAAAATCTTAAGCAAAGGTTTGCACAAGGAATTACAGCACTCTTTGAGAACACAACTAGCTCAGGGCCAGGGGAGTATGAGGATTTTAGAGATTTCAAATGCGAAAGTAGGGAGCTTTCACTAATTGAGGGAACACAAATCGAGTTAGAAGAAGAAATGGTATAAGGATATGAAATGTTAGTAAAGTGGATAGAGGAATAAGTTGATTGAAAAAAGTCTGCGAATAGGTCGACGGCAGCGGAATCATTGCCAGCCTTTTGGTCACCCAGAAAAAAAGAAGAAGGTAGTGATGAAGATCTACGCTTAGAGTTCACAAAACTATAGAATTGTTTAGGGTCCACTGCAAATTGAATTTTGCAACGGGCAAGATAATTCTTATAGCACTCAGAGTTAAAAAGTGTAAAATTGGATTATGCTATTGAATATTTAGAGAAATCAACAGCCAAACCAGATCGTTTATACTTTTTGAAGCATCTAGACTTAATATTTTTCAAATTAGAAAGTCTAGGGCAGTACCAAGGTAGACGCGGGAGAAGCTACGCTGTTAGGAACACAGATATCTAAGAGAGAATTAATGGATTCGTAGAAAAAGGCAAAAGCAAAGTCAAAATCAACCGCATTGAACAGAGGTGACCAGTCTGTTGCACAAATAAGTTGATTTAATAATGTAAAGTTTCCTTTACGAAATCAACGACGAGGTTTATTAGGAATTTTAGAGGTTGATGAAGTAGTTTCAGAAACTGAAAGAGAGATTTCAAGAGTAGGATGGTAAATATCTTCGGGCAGTGATAGAGGGGCGGACCTAGCAACTACAGCATTAGTACTGTCAGCGACAAAGACAAGATCCAGCAATTTATTAAGATCGTTTGGAATTGAATTAATCTGAGACAAGGACATATCAAACAGATGATCTAAAAAGTCATGCTGTGTTGATGGCACAAGATAGGTTGACCCATTAAGATATGACCAGGCGATGTTTGGTAAATTGAAATCACCTACAACAACCAATGAGTCAATGTCTCGTAATTGGGCACAAACATCTTTTATACAAGTTATATGGCTCATATAAACTTGAATATCGGAAGAAGGAGGGATATAGGAGCAAGTAATATATAACGTGAAGGAAAGAAAAGAAACTTTTACGGCTACGAATTCCACACCATCAGGCAGACTTAGTGGAATTAATTCCGAACGGTGGCTAGTTTTCACTGCGATCAGTACACCACCACCTCTTCGAGTAGGTCGATCATATCGATAGATAAAAAAATCATTTGACAAAATTTCACAATCAGAGATTGATGGATTTAACCCCGTCTCTGAGAAGGCAATAATGTCAAACTCAAATGAAGCACTATTCAAGAACAAGGTAGAAAGTTTAGATAACAGACCCCGAACATTCTGATAGGCTATAAGAGGACTAAGGGACAGAACTAGTTTTTTGAAACCCTGTTAGAGCTAGACCCTACATTTGAGGGCAAGCTGACGGGCATTGGCCTAACACGATTTTTTTGCCTAAACTCATGAACAATCATATCTGGCAGCCAAAATTGTGGGTCACATATGATTGGAAATGCTTCACCTGGAACACTTATGTTAGAGGAAGCTACATCACGAGGCTGGGCAAAATTAAACTTTGAAATGGAAACACTTGCTGAGGATTTGCTAGCAATATAGGTGGCAATTTTCTCGCATGTAGTTTCAGCAGACAACCTAGAAACAAAAACTGTTTTGCGTGGTGCTATAACAGTAAGAAGGGAAGGCTGTGAAGAAAGGGAAGCACTTTCATCAGGTTCAGGTGGCACTATTGGAGAACTAACTAGTCTACGATTTGGAGGTTTATTTAAAAAATTATTAATAACTCCTTGACTTGGGGAGGGAGGCAATGGAGACAAACCAAGCATACTAGCTGGTGAAGCGGACAGGGAAATGGTCGGCGACAAGTCTTGACACTGAGGCGAGACTGGCAACGATGAAGGGGGATCAGTCGACTTGTCAGAATCGGGAGGTGGCACTATTACAACTTGAGGCTCCGACCGACGTGTGGGTGGTGACTCAAAATGGAATTTACTAAGCAACTCATCACTAGAGGTAAACTCACTTGCGAGTTGCTTAGTTATTTTATGCAACTTATTATATTTATTTCTCATGGTATTAGACATACGCGAGAAATTAAATTGCTTATCAGTGCATACAGGGCAGGACCACCTTAACGCACCACAACCTTTTTTAGTTGAGCAAATTTTATCAAGGTCAAGTCCACTTAGTGCAGCACATTTTATATGCATAATATTTTCGCACAACCAACAGTTAACAAACCGGAATTGTTCCGAATCATTTGCATCTTTATTAGTACACGACTTTTTGCAGCACGACATTGATCAAAATTTACCACTGGGGCTCAAAACTAAAGAGATTAGAAATCAAAGCGCGTATCAATATCTTACTCTAAGAGCGGCGTAACAAATAGAAAAGCTCAAAGCTTTCTCAACAGAAAAGTAAACAAAAACAAATTTGGTGTGAGAGCGATGCACACAGAGAGTATGATGCAGCAGCAAACGCACGCACTAACCTTTGTTAAGAGGGGGAACCGCCAAAAACAGATGAGCGAAAACAAAGCAAAAACAAAACACACAGCACAGACGCCGCGATATTTATAATTATTAAATTAATAATACCCAGATGCACAACAAGAAAGCAAAGCACTCACCGGTAGTGGGTATTAATAATTGAACGATTTTAGATGTATTCGCGAAATTATAGGCACGTTGAACGTCACAATTAATTTTTAATTACGGAGCACAAAAAAAGCACGTCAATCTCTCACAAGAGTCTCTCTCTGAGTCTCTCTCTTACAAATACTGCCTTAGTTAAGAATAGAAAATAAGGGATGAGAAATTCTAAATAAAAGGGACCTCGCTCAGACTGAGCAGGTCAGTACAATTGAAACCGGCAACAAGCGTGCTCATTAAAAGTGTATAAGTATATACACTGTTTGTAGCTTCTTCAAACGTCTCTGGTTCTAGCTCTATGCTTAATCCCTATGCCTCAATGATAAAATCACTGAACTGCTGTGGCTTCTTGACTGCCGATCGATCTCTTAGGGATCTATGAGATTCAATTACTTCTTTTTCTCCTGTCTCATAGATTTCTTCACTATCATTTTCTATCAATGTGTCTTAATTTTCGCTTTCATCTGAGCTAGTATCTTCTTCTTCATTCTGTTTGTTTTCTTCTTTCTCTTCAGTCTTGTGAGTATCAATATCTTTGAATATTAAACTGCTTTTCTTCTCACAGCTGCCAACTCTTTCAATAATCTTTATTGTTTGTTTTTCCAACAAGATATCCTTTTACTGCTTTCACATCTATTTTCTTTCTCTTTTCTGTTGGAATATGAACATAGCATAATGATCCTATTTTGCGAAACTATTTAATTCTCGGCTGTTTACCCATCCATAGTTCAAAAGGACTAATTCCTACCTCTGAGGATTTTCCTGTTCTATTAAGAGTGTATATAGCAGTGCTAACTAATTCTGCCCATATAGCCTCTGGAAACTGGATTCTGGATTTGAGTATTTAAATGTTGTTGCCACGACTACGACTATTCTATTATCTCTCTCTGTGTGACCATTCTGCTGGGGAGTGTAGGGAGCTGTCAATCTTTGCGTGATACCGTGTTTCTCTAAAATGTCACGTACCTCTGAATTATCAAATTCTCCTCCATTGTCACTTAGTAGCTGCTTAATCTTGTGTCCATTAGTGTGGGCGTGCGCAATCATATGGCTTAGCGCAACTTTTGCCTACGACTTCTGCTTTACTATATATCCATATCTAAATTTTGTGTAGCTGTCTTAAAACAAAAAAAGATATCGCTTTTTCTGAAACGATTCATGGAATGGACCACATATATCTGTTGTAATCAACTCTCCTGGATTGGTTGATCTCTCTCTGGTGCCAAACGGTAGGCAATGACTCTTTCCATATATACAGGGCTCACATATACTGTTGTCAAGCTTTACCTTTATGCCCAAAACTCTATAAAGCGTATCCTTAACGTGTCTCTTATCTTGATGTCCCCATCTTGCATGGTAAAACACCAACACAGACGGCTCTGCGTCTGCAATCTGTGCATCTAGTGTATTTTTGGCTAGGATCGGTAGTTATACAACCTTTACAACTTTGAATAACGATCCTCCAACTTGACGTACACCTTTTAGAACCACTCTACGACTCATTTTTAACTCATTTCTGTCTTGAGCTGCGAGCACTGAAAGTAAATTTCAATTAATATTTGGTACGAACCATACATATTTTAAAGCCAGTTCTCTGACTTGCGACTTAATAATTATGATTCCTTGTCCAACTGCTGAGAGAGTTTCTTTTCTTGCTGCTTTAATCCAACGTGGGTTGTTGAATTTGTGAAACTCCTTAAAATATCTTGACGATCCTGTGACATGCTTGGTTGCCCCGTTGTCGATCCACCACTCTGTCGACTCTGGGTCTGCTGCGTTAATCTCGTTATCTATCGATACACGAGACACTGAAGGTTCCATTAAGTTGCCGTGTGCAACTTGTCCTTGTTTTGCCTTTGGACGGCCATCAGCCTTCTACTTCATGCAATAGCGAACCCAAAGTCCCTTCTTTTTGCACTAATTGCAGGTATCCTCTTTGTAGCTGCGATTACTCTCATATTTCTTGTTTCCTCTAAGCATAAGTGCCTCCTGTTCTCCATCTTCGCTGACGCTAGCATTTCTTCTCAGGTTTCTCCCAAACATGCACAACTGCATTGTCAACTCATCAAACGTTTTATCTGCATCCTTGGTCAGAAGCATCCAACTCTGACAAAAATTCTCGAAACTACTGGGTAGGATGTGTAGAGTCTTACACACCAAAATCAAATCTGGAAGATGTTGCAAATCCTTTGCCTGTAGACCATTGTTGAGCTCAACCCATAAGTTCTTCAGTTTGGCAATGTGTGTTGAATCGTCACTGCCCTGTGTCCAACTAAAGGCGAAGAAATCTGAACAAATCTTAAATAACTGATCTTTTGACGTAGCTTCAAACTGTTGCTTAAGTGCTTCCCAAGCTTCATGAGCTGATTCTTTGTCCATAATCTTTTGGTACACCGCATCTGCAACTGCACTTGATATCGGTGTCACAGCATAACTGTTTGCCTTTCTATACATATCACACTTCTCTTTGTGGCTCCTAATCTGAGCTGCATCTGCACCCTGTGGCAGTGCCTCAGGCTTGACTAGCTTTCGGTCAAGCACATCTAGAGCTCCATCGTGATAATCCAACATGTCTCGAATCTTCCTTATCCACAATGGCCAATCTGCTTCACACGCCAATGGCTTGGTTCCTGTATGCTTTAGGTAATCCATCTCTATATCTGATTTGTGTTGCGTAACGCGTCTGTGTCCATAACCTATTGTAGTTTCGCATCAGTTATTATAGTTTAAGCCGAGAACCTATGTGCGTCGGTTCATAACCTAAACGTCTGTTCTGCATATAGCCTGTTAGATTTATTAGGTATGATCTTACATAACCTGCTGCAGTCTCACATATATTACATAAACTGTTGTAGGTATCTCATAACCTGTAGCAATATGTATGTGAGTGTGTTACGCAGTTCCAACATAATAATCAGATGTCCATTTGTATATAACGTGTGATGTTATTTTATTAAAGGAAAGAAACGACTATGACAATGTGCTTTTAATCTCTTACATTTTTCATTAGAGAAGCTAGACTATAAACTTCGTGACTCAGTGTGATAGTGATGACAACTTAGAACTATCGATATAACATTTTTAACTAAACATTAACATATTACCTTCTTGACTTTAACAGTTCTTGGGGGTAGACCACCACCAATCAGCATCGCCGAAAACCAGCTGCCCTGGACCACCAGAACCACCCCTGAACAGCTCAGATCGGGCTACTCCTGCTCCCTTAACAGTTACCTCTCGAGGATCAACCCAGAGGTTGCAGATGAATGTCCGAACTACAAAGGAAGCCAGCACGACACCCGACACCTTTTCAGCTGTCCAAGTGTTCCCACTACACTCACACCAACACACTTATGGACCCACCCAAAGGAATGCGCAGCCTTTCTGGAGCTGGACCTATGGGACTCGGCTCCCCCCTATAACCTACTACACTATCCTCCCAAATTTTTCACGTTTCTTTCTAAATCACACTTGTCTCTCTATCTCTCTCCCTCCTACACTTACACACCCAATTCACACATATAGCCCTTACAACAACAACAACGACAACGAAGTGTCTAGAAAACTTTTAAATGATCATCTAATGATTTTATTTGGAAATGCAGAGTGCATGAAGCACTCCGAACTGCAACACGACATGATAAGAGCGAATATGAGATATTTTTGTTTTTTAAAAAACCCACTGTTTCGACAACTTTATCGTGTCTTATTAAAAATGTGCCAAAATATTTTCGTCACATTGCATTAGAACAGGAGACGATGCAAGAAAGAAGTGGGTAGACAATTTTTTGTTTTTAGTTATTAATGTATTTTAATTATGGCTTCGTCTAAAACACACAGCTACAATATAATAAAATATAAAACGACACAAAATAAGGGTAAAAAAAAATAAATAGAAGAAACACCTTCCGATCCGGGGAGTAATTTATTTTGTCGGTATGACTACGCCTGCTCGCAGCGTTGGTAATCAGATGGAATGCTTACTAAAAACTATGCAAGTGCAAGATTGTGAAGAATAAAAGTCCTCAGGCCTTCGTCGGAAAGGTTATCACTGAGAAGAGGAAAGATATTATTGTAATCCCTACACAGAATGCGAAATGGACAATTTGAAGCATATACAGTAGAAGCCATAGAAATCCTCAAGGGAATATAGTTTCGTGTTTGTATTGAAGGGACATTAAAGTTCACGCGCCCGAGTAGGCACTCAGCGTCAATATTACCCTGTATAAGCATGCTTAGAAACATTAAAACCAACATAGTATGTCTACGCTCAAGTGAAGGTAAGTCTAAAAGCTTAAGTCTGGAAATATAAGGAGGAATTTTCAACTGTGCGTCCCAACCCAGGTTGCGAAGGGCAAACAAAAGGAACTTCAGGACAGATTCAATGCGATTACACAGGGTAAGTGATTGAGGGTCCCAAATACACGAACCAAACACCAAAATAGGCCGCACTAGGGATATAACTCCTTAGACCAAAGTTTAATAAAACCTAACAAACCAATGGCTTTATTCACAGAAAGTTCAATGTGAGTGCCAAAAGAAAGTTTAAGGTCGAGGGTAATACCCAGATCATGGAAAGATTCAACTTGTTCGAAATGATAAGAATTCAGTAAATAGTTAATCAGAAGAGGGGTTCTACGATAAAAAGTCGTAGATTTACACTTGTCCCTGTTCAAATGCACCAAATTATAAGAGCACCACATCAAGCGTAGGCTAGCTTTCGTTGCATTCAGACGTCTAACTATGTATGTCTCCTCTACTCTGCGCAGAGTACAATTCGGAAGTTTCTGCAGCTCAGCTTCGTTGCTTTGATGCAACGGTACTAACAAATAGAAACAATAGAGGAAAGCTATCTTTGGCTCGACCAAAGTTTGTATACCCTTGTAGCTTGTATAATTCATATAAATTAGTACCCTGATTCCACTGACACAAATATGTACATTCGGCCAAATGAACACATTTTTGACAAGGCCTCCTATATTCATTTTTTAGTCCCAATTTCTATAGCAGCTATACTATATAGTTGTCCTATCAAACTTGGTGAAATTATGTGAAAGCATAGAAAACTTATGAATACGAGGTTTGGGGACGTTTGCGCTGAAGACAAAAAAGTTTTTCTCACTAAAACAACATTTTCGACCGATGGTTCCTATGACAGCTATATGATGTAGTCATTTGATCTGGCCGGTTCCGACAAATGTGCAGCGTAGTTGTACCAAAAGGCTTCGTGCAAAGTTTGGTTAAGATAGCTTTTAAACTGACGGAGGAGATAGCATATAAACAGACGGGCAGACGGACGGACAGACGGATATATCTATATCAACTCAGCTCGTCATGCTGATCAAGAATATATATACTTTATGTGGTCGGAGATGCTTCCTTCTTTGCGTAACAAACATCTGGACAATTTTAATATACCCTCTACAAGGGTATAAAAACTTGTTTGTCTTCAACGCAAACGTGCCAAAACCTCGTATTTCTAAGTTTTCTATGCTTTCACATTATTCCACCAAGTTTTTTGAAAATCGGCCAACTATATATGTAGTATAGCTGCCATACAAAAGATAAGTAATAGTCTTAGTAGGAAAAACTTTGTTTTCAATGCTATCGCTACCAAACTTGTTACTGAACAATATTGTATACTACCACACAATTCTGCCAAGTTTGATCGAAATTGGATAACTATAGCATATAGCTGCCATAGGAACTATCGGTCGAAAAAGAAGTTCTAGTGAGAAAATCTTTTTTGTTTTCCATGGTAGCGTCTTTATACCTTCCAGTTGTGAATATTATCAGTTTCTACACAATTTTGGAGAGGTTGGTTGGCGCCATCAAGCTGCAGGGGTATATAAACCAGGGTTCGGTATTGCTCGCTCGCGATCAGCTTGCACTGACTCTTTTTGACTCCCGGTCTGAGCAGCGAGCGGTAGTCCGCGAGCAGCGTGCAGCTGCTGTAAGGGAGTGGAAAGTGGTCCAAAATGGGCTGTGTTTTTATACCCGTTACTCGTAGAGTAAAAGGGTCTACTAAAGTCGTGCAAATGTATGTAACAGGCAGAAGGAATCATTTCCGACCATATAAAGTATATATATTCTTGATCATCATTAACAGCCGAGTCGATATAGCCATGTCCGTCTGTCCGTCTGTCCGTCCGTCCGTCTGTCTGTATGAACACCTAGATCTCAGAGACTAGAAGAGCTAGAGCAACCAATTTTGAAATGTAGACTCCTATTGTCTGCACGCAGATCAAGTTTATTTCAAATTTTTGCCACGCCCCCTCACGCCCCCGCAATTTGGAAAAAACGTCATATCTCCTACAGTTTTGATGATAGATGGTTCGTACTTTCTAGAGATATCTAGTACTCAAAATTATTTATCGATTTGCTGAAGGAATGATAAAGATCGGATGAACGATACTCAAGTTATGAGCAAAAAACGATCAGTTAACACCCACCACCCACCCCACCCATAACCTAAGCATTGCGTTCAGCAGCAATCTTAGTGAGAGAGAGAGAGAGAGAGAGAGAGAGAGAGAGCTCAGAGAGCGCACTGCGTTGTGCGTTCTGTGTTAACTGGCCGTTTGACTCGTGACCAAATTCGAGCTGCGACATTAAGGGTGCAGAGTATGTAATAGTCGGGCTTGACCGACTTTTTTTCTTGTTTTTATTAGGAAAGGTGATACGTTTTCAAAAGTTTTGTTGTCTGATCTGTTTATCGTGATGAATTTGGAGTCATTTATGTTGGATTTAGTAATTGACAAATATCTCTTAATATCTGGCGGATAATAAATAGCCGAGTTAAAAAATGTTGCATACTTTTCGGCTGACCCACCTCAGGCATACAGGAAGGCTATTAAACATTTGTTTCCATGAGTAACGGGTATATCGAAGTCGGTTAAAGCCGACTTTAACTTACGCTCTCGTTTATTACGGTGTGGGTCATTGATCGGATTTTCCAACATCAGTGTGGGCAGTTTTTATACCCGTTACTCGTAGAGTAAAAGGGTATACTAAAGTCGTGCAAATGTATGTAACAGGCAGAAGGAATCATTTCCGACCATATAAAGTATATATATTCTTGATCAGCATCAACAGCCGAGTCGATATAGCCATGTCCGTCTGTCCGTCTGTCTGTATGAACACCTAGATCTCAGAGACTAGAAGAGCTAGAGCAACCAATTTTGAAATGTAGACTCCTATGGTCTGCACGCAGATCAAGTTTATTTCAAATTTTTGCCACGCCCACCCACGCCCCCACAATAGAAAATGTTGAATAACTCCAACAATCTTTGAGATATCAATCTCAAATACAAAACGTAGATTTATATTCGCAACATCTATGAGCCCTGAAATTTTCATCAAGATCGGATAATAAATAGCCGAGTTAACAAAATGTTGCATACTTTTCGGCTGACCCACCTCAGGCATACAGGAAGGCTATTAAACATTTGTGTTCATGAGTAACGGGTATATCGAAGTCGGTTAGAGCCGACTTTAGCTTACGCTCTCGTTTAAGCAGGGACCCGCTGTTTACGAGCAGGGACCGGATGCACGCGTGCATCCGCCCGCTGCTCACTGCGTAAAAGGGGTTGTTGTTGTTCATATTTGCATATGCAAAAAGTTTGAAGAGAATTTATGACGTTAAACATTTACGTCTGCGTAATTGAATGAGACTTGTCTTATTGCAGGTACTGATTGTATTTTGGTTAATCCAAGGGGTAAATTGTAAACAAATAGGTAAATCATTTTTATGACAAAGGCTGATTGCCGAAACCTGTAACTTAACACAGGTATAATTTTAATATATTACGTAAACTGTAAGAGGGTGGAAAGTGGTCCAAAATGGGCTGTATGTTTTATTACGTACCGGTCATTGTTCGGATATCCCGACTCCTGTGTGGGCGGTTAACGGTGTACCTTTAAAAGGGTAGATTTCCGATAATTAGGTAGATAATTGGATTATGAAAGAATATAATACATAAGCAATGTGTTGTCCCAGTAATCTGTTAGTCTTTCTTTGACATTGTGTGCAACGAGAGTATAATTTCTTAAGAATGAATAATTTCGAAAAGTTTTATAAATTTGACGACGGAGAAAAATCGACATGTTTATCTTGTGGGAAAGTGCTTATGAATAAAAGGAGCTTTAACTTGAAAAGGCACTACAAAGTGGATCATGACATGGAAATTAATCAAACTCAATCAGTATCCATTGACTCTAGTGATGGAGAAAACTCTGTGGCAAAACCAATGCCCAAAAAAGTAAAGTCCAGTGCAAATATTTCCATGACAAAAAATGATTTTCTAAAGCACTGCATTGGTCTTGTGGCTGTGAAAAATTTACCATTCCTCCTTTTCGATGATCTGGACCACTTAAAAATTTTTTTGGAGCCATATGAAGTAGCATTTAAAATTAGAGTGAATTCTCAAAACATTCTGACGGCTCTGGATAAGGCTTCACAGCAGATCCAAAAGCAGTTTGTGAAGAAACTTTGAAACAAAATGGTTTCACTAAAAGTCGACATAGCCACCAGAAGGAATAAAAGCATACTTGGAGTCAATTTGCAATGGATAAAGGATTTTAAGATGAAGGTGGTCACAATCGGTGTATTAAATTTTTATTTGAGTTCCTGAAATCAACCCACTAATTTTTATACTCTGTACCGAAGGTACATAGAGTATATTAAGTTTGTGCAAAAGTATGTAACAGGGAGAAGGAATCGTTTCCGACCCTATAAAGTATATATACCGTATAAGTATGTATACCGTCTATCCGTCTGTCTGTCTGTCCGTCTGTCTGTCTGTCCGTCCGTCCGTATGAACGAAGAGATCTCAGAGATGGTAAGAGATAGAGGTTTGACATGTATGGGGCATATATTTCTTATACTTGCAGGCAGATGAAGTTTATTTTCAATTTTTGCCACGCCCCCTCCCGCCCCGCAATTTGGAAAAAACGCCATATCTCCTACAGTTTTGAAGATAGATCGTTCGTACCTTCTAGAGATACCTTGTACACAAAATTATTTATCGATTTGCTGAAGGAATGATAAAGATCGGATGAACGATACTCAAGTTATGAGCAAAAAACGGCCAGTAAGCACCCCCCACCCATCACCACAGCATTCTATTGAACGGCAATCTTAGTAAGAGAGAGAAAGAGAGAGAGTGAAACTTAGAGATGAGCGCGTATAACTCATGAGCAAATGCGAGCTGCGACGTTAAGGGTACAGAGTATGTTACAGTCGGGCTTGACCGACTTTCTTTCTTGTTTTCTGTTATGTCTTGTGTGTTTTTTTTTTTGCATCTATTTTTTACAAAACAAGGCATGATACAGCTGAATCAAAGACATACAGCTGCCTTTTTGAAGGATGAAATTTTAAAATGCCTACATCTGTTTGAACTTGACATCAATCAAGTGTACTCTACCACCACCGACAATGGGGCCAACGTTATTAGAATGAGCAAAATCATGCAGGAAGAACAGGATGACTATTTTGAAAGCAGTCAGCAGAAGTTCGCTGATGTTGAGGAAGAGCAAATTCATGAGTCATTAGAATTAGTAATGTCCATATTCAGATGTGCTGCACACACCTTGCAGCTAGCGGCATATGATGTTATTAAAAAATTAGATTTGGAAATAGGCTCATGCAGAAGTATCGTCAAGAACATAAGGACGCTCTGGAAGCACAGATCAACAAGCATGACACTGCCCGTGCTGGACAATGCGACCCGTTGGAACTCGACATACAATATGATGGATTCACTCTGGAAGCTGAGGGACTGCATTACTTCGGAAGATTGCCTTTCTGACTCTAACATGTCATGGGAATTCTGTGAAAGATTTATAGTAGCATTTGGACCACTAGCTAGATGTACTATTACACTGCAAACCCAGGATTATGTTATTGGAGACTTTTATAGAGACTGGTTATGCTGCGAAATTGAATTAGAGGAATTATCGGAGGAAAATTCATATGCCGAAATGCTTTATTCCACGATGCAAGCAAGAAAACAAAAATTGCTGGAGAACGATGCTTTTCTTCCGGCCTTGTATTTTGATCCAAGGTTTAATTACACTGGTTCAGGAATATTGAGAGAGGATCAAAAAACTTCTGCTGTTGTAAGTTTCTACATGATGTTTCTGTCATTTCCCATGGGATGAGCAATGAACCTGTGGATGCCAGTAAAGTGATCTTCGAAAAATTGCACAAACGGATGAATTCAATTGGCACATCGGTTAAACCAAAACATCTAAGGACTTTGAGGCAAAAATTACTGGAAATAGCTGAAGTGCCCCAACTTCCGCTACACTGTAATGTGTTAGACTACTGGAAAACGCAATCAACTGTTCATGATGAAGGCCTTGTTAAGCTTGCACAGGTTGCTCTGGCTGTTCCAGCTGCACTGGTGTCCGTCGAACGGGCGTTTAGTGCATTATCAACTATAATAACAAATCATAGATGTAACTTGTCTAAGAAAACCATTCAAGACTTGCTAATTGCAAAGTTAAATATGACATTATTAAACAATCCAAATGTAAATATTGAATAAAAACATTTCAAAAACAAGAAAGAAAGTCGGTCAAGCCCGACTATAACATACTCTGTACCCTTAACGTCTCAGCTCGCATTTGCTCACGAGTTATACGCGCTCATCTCTAAGTTTCACTCTCTCTCTCTCTCACACTAAGATTGCCGTTCAATAGAATGCTGCGGTGGTGGGTGGGGTGGTGCTGGGTGTTTACTGGCCGTTTTTTGCTCATAACTTGAGTATCGTTCATCCGATCTTTATCATTCCTTCAGCAAATCGATAAATAATTTTGTTTACAAGGTATCTCTAGAAGGTATGAACGATCTATCTTCAAAACTGTAGGAGATATGCCGCTTTTTCCAAATTGCGGGGGCGGGAGGGGGCGTGGCAAAAATTGAAAATGAACTTGATCTGCCTGCAAGTATAAGAAATATATGCCCCATACATGTCAAACCTCTATCTCTTACCATCTCTGAGATCTCTTCGTTCATACGGACGGACGGACGGACGGACGGACGGACGGACGGACGGACGGACAGACGGACATGGCTATATCGACTCGGCTGTTGATGCTGATCAAGAATATATATACTTTATAGGGTCGGAAATGATTCCTTCTCCCTGTTACATACTTTTGCACAAACTTAATATACTCTATGTACCTTCGGTACAGAGTATAATAAATTTTATTTGTTGGATATATCAATAATCTCAATTGCCTCTGCTGCGAAAAATGTGCTGCTACCAATACTCGGTGCCTTAAAAAACTGCCCACACAGGAGTCGGGATATCCGAACAATGACCGGTACGTAATAAAACATACAGCCCATTTTGGACCACTTTCCACCCTCTTACAGTTATGTTACGTAAACTGCATTACATTAAAATTATACCTGTGTTAAGTTACAGGTTTCGGCAATCAGCCTTTGTCATAAAAATGATTAACCTATTTGTAGACAATTTACCCTTGGATTAACCAAAATACAATCAGTACCTGCAATAAGACACGTCTCATTCAATTACGCAGACGTAAATGCTTAACGTCACAAATTCTCTTCAAACTTTTTGCATATGCAAATATGAACAACAACAACCCCTCTTACGCAGCGAGCAGCGGGCGGATGCACGCGTGCATCCGGTCCCTGCTCGTAAACAGCGGGTCCCTGCTTAAAAAACTGCCCACACAGTTGTTGGAAAATCCGATCAATGTCAATCAGACTTTGTCATAAAAATGATTTACCTATTTGTAGACAATTTACCCTTGGATTAACCAAAATACAATCAGTACCTGCAATAAGACAAGTCTCATTCAATTACGCAGACGTAAATGTTTAACGTCATAAATTCTCGTCAACCTTTTTATACTCTGTACCGAAGGTACATAGAGTATATTAAGTTTGTGCAAAAGTATGTAACAGGGAGAAGGAATCATTTCCGACCCTATAAAGTATATATATTCTTGATCAGCATCAACAGCCGAGTCGATATAGCCATGTCCGTCCGTCCGTCCGTATGAACGAAGAGATCTCAGAGATGGTAAGAGATAGAGGTTTGATATGTATGGGGCATATATTTCTTATACTTGCAGGCAGATCAAGTTTATTTTCAATTTTTGCCACGCCCCCTCCCGCCCTCGCAATTTGGAAAAAACGTCATATCTCCTACAGTTTTAAAGATAGATCGTTCGTACCTTCTAGAGATACCTTTTAAATAAAATTATTTATCGATTTGCTGAAGGAATGATAAAGATCGGATGAACAATACTCAAGTTATGAGCAAAAAACGGCCAATAAACACCCAGCACCACCCCACCCACCACCGTGAGAGAGAGAGAGAGAGAGAGAGAGTGAAACTTAGAGATGAGCGCGTATAACTCGTGCGCAAATGCGAGCTGAGACGTTAAGGGTACAGAGTATGTTATAGTCGGGCTTGACCGACTTTCTTTCTTGTTTGCATATGCAAATATGAACAACAACAACTTCCTTACGCAGCGAGCAGCCGCACCCTGCTCACGAGCAGCGGCTACCTGCTCGCGAGCAGCTGCACTCTGCTCGCGAGCAGCACATCCCTGCTCACGAGCAGAGGGTCCCTGCTCGCGAGCAACTGCTATCTGCTCGCGAGCAGCGAGCAGCAGCTGCACTTACGAGCAGCGAGCAATGTGCAATTCCGAACCCTGATATAAACTTCGGTCGAGCCGAAGTCAGATTTTCTCTATGATGATCTTAAAATTTACCGATCAATTAAATCCTTGATAGTCGATTGTTCTGATCTAGATAGGATCAGTGCATGGTGTGCTCTCAACTTACTCCCTCTTAATCTCAACATATGCTTTATTGTTAGATAAAACAAATGCTTCTACAGTATTACGGCCACTTATCAAACTTTATCGAGTCAGGTTGAGGCCATTGATTTGGGAGTGAAATTCGACAAAAAATGTATCTTTAATGAGCACATAAATTATATTTTGCCAAAGGCCAATTTAAGGATCCTTGCACTAGGTTGAGCCTTTACTCTGCATTTGTGCGTTCCAAGTTGGAGTATGCATCATTAGTGCAGTTCTTACAAAGAGGCTTGAAAGGGTGCAGAAAAAATTTCTAAAATTCGCGCTCCTTCCGCTCAATTTTTCTGATCCTTTGCCGCCTTATTTTAGTAGATGTGCCTTGGTGCATCTCTCCACACTAGAAGATAGAAGAACTATGGCGTCTTTATGGTTTTTGAACGACCTTGATTTTTTCTGCATTGATTGTGGTACCTTGTTAGGGAAGATAAATTGAAATGTACCAGGACGAAATCTTAGAACCTTCCAACCCTTTTCCAACCAATTTTTCCGAACTAATTATTCCCTTAATGAACCTATATCTATGGCTCTTAAAAACTTTAGCTCCTTACCCGTTAGCATGCGATTTGAATTCGACTCCAATAAATCGGCAGTAAAAATTTGGTTAGGTGAATACTTTTCTTCTTTTAGAAACTAATTTTAGTTATATAATTTAAGTTGAAAATAGAGTAGAGAGTTAAGAGCTTTGTTCAATTGGCGAATAAATAAATAAATATGGAATTCAAATCAACCTGAAGCAAAGCAGAATCGTTGGGCGAGTTGTGGCTTAAGAATATCTTTAAGTCATCTGCGTACATCAGTGCATGAGAATGCTTAATTACATTAGGCTGGTCATTAATAAATAACACGAAGAGAAGACGTCCAAGAGGTCCCTGAGGAAGTCCAGAGGTAACAAATACCGGATAACAAGTGATAGTATTAAAGACTACTTTCTGAGTTCTAGACTAGAGATAAAATTTTATCCAATTAAGAAGCCCCAGTGGAAATCCCAGCAGACGCAATTTCAAAATCGGAAGACAATGAGAGACACTGTCGAAAGCAAGGCTGCAAACCTCTAAAATTTTGCAGAGGGTTCGGAGGGGTTCGAACCCGGTGTTAAGTCTAAGGTTCGGTTCGCGGACCGGTTCCTGGAACCCCTGAACCCAAGGTTTTGGTTCGAACCTCGGTTCGCTGGAACAAAAAATAAAAAGTTTCAATGTATAATATTCTTTATTTTAATAATGTAGTTTAAATTATCAAATTCATTAGCTGACATTTACAACATTTGAGAACTGCTTAGTTTAAGTTAATAAGCATTATATCTTCTAGGAGCTGTTCATCTATACTAGCTCTTAGATCAGAAAGAACAAACTTAAGTGTTGCAAAGGCTCGTTCAACTGATACCTGAGTTGCTGGAACAGCAAGTATAGTTAAGGCAATATTTTTTAAGTCCTCGCTTTTTTGACCTTTCCAAAATTGTAAAACATTTGTCGATGTATGTGATCTTCTACTGGGGTTATTTTAGGCCGTCCTCCTTTGCTGCAGTTAAAACATTCTTGAACTCAGCTGTGCTCCTACGCGTTTCGGCTAGCTTTTGTTGCCCTCTTCAGGGAGTCTGTTTTTATTTGGGGACAATACATACATACATCAATACACATATTCACTACATATATATAAATTTGCTTTAAATGTTAAATACCTAATTGGTTGTCGTCATATTTGTCTCCAGTATTGCACTTTGTTATTGTTGTTTGTTGTTAGTCTATCTTTGTTTTTAATTTATGTTCAATATTTGTTTATTTAATTTTTGTCTTGGCGCTGCTTCTCCTCTGTGACAGTGCCGCTGCGTATATGAAATTTTGTTGTTGTACGTCCTCTCTGTGGTTGACGGCTTGCCCCGCTCTCTCTTGGGTCCGCAAGCTCTCCAGTGTCATTCTTGTGTTCCATCTCGTTTCCACGTCCAATATTCTAACATGTTCGAAGTCAGCTGTTTTGGTTTGTTGTTGTGACATGTTCTGCTAGAGCTGTTGTTGTTTTGCTCGTCTGGGCATCTCGTTTTTTTTTTTCATTTAATAATAATTTGGTTTATTTATCATCACAAGTAATCATCACAAGCTACAAGCAATTAATTTTTATAACACTAATCACAACGATTCACAATTTCTTATCATTTAGTTTAGTTACTAATAATGGGACTGCAAACAAAGAAATTATAATCAGTTCAGTTACATATGATAACGACTGAAAAAGAAACATTAAGTTTTTCATATACGTTTATATTACGTTAAGTACTATCAATTTAATTTAATATAGTTAAGTTTAGGTAAAAGTACAATTGAATTAATTTTATGTTCTTTAAATGCTTGAATTTTGTTATTGTTGTTGTAAGTGGCTTGTGAGTTTTTCCCTAAATGTCTGTGCGTTCCTAATTGTCTTAAGATCGTGTGGAAGATAATTCCAAAGTCGAATAGCATGCGGAAAGAATTGTCGATCAGAAGTGGAAAGCTTATATTTCGTGCTAATTATGTTTTTGGTCCTTAGCGATGACGCAAACCTTAACTTATCAAATAGCTATGAGGGATGTCCAGAGTTAATAATTTTGTGCAGAAATATTAAGACCCGTAGACATATACAGGAGTCAAGGTTGATATTATATATCTGTTTAGCAAAAGTTGATATGTGATCGGTCCTTTTTTTTATTAAATATATACCTGGCTATATCATTAAATGCAACATTTAATTTATGTTTGTAGCTTTAGTTGCAGTTGCCAAAAACCTCTATGCCATAAAATAGCTTAGGTAGAAGGTAAGTCTTAACGATAATTATACTCTGTACCGAAGGTACATTGAGTATATTAAATTTGTGCAAAAGTATGTAACAGGGAGAAGGAATCGTTTCCGACCCTATAAAGTATATATATTGTTGATCAACAGCCGAGTCGATATAGCCATGTCCGTCTGTCCGTCCGTCCGTCCGTCCGTCCGTATGAACGAAGAGATCTCAGAGATGGTAAGAGATAGAGGTTTGACATGTATGGGACATATATTTCTTATACTTGCAGGCAGATCAAGTTTATTTTCAATTTTTGCCACGCCCCCTCCCGCCCCCGCAATTTGGAAAAAACTTCATATCTCCTACAGTTTTGGAGATAGATCGTTCGTTCCTTCTAGAGATACCTTGTAAACAAAATTATTTATCGATTTGCTGAAAGAAATCCAACAACCACAGCAACATACTCCAACCGTTCAACACAGGCAATCTTAGTGCGAGAGAGAGAGAGAGAGAGAGAGAGAAACTTAGAGAGCGCACCGCGTTGTGCGCGGGGTGTTAACTGCCCGTTTGACTCCTGAGCAAATGCGAGTGTAAGGGTACAGAGTATGTTATAGTCGGGCTTGACCGACTTTCTTGTTTTTATTGTTGTCGTGGGTATAAACTTCTTTGTTAAATTTGTAACAATTCTTCATTACAAATTTGTAATGAAGTAAGGAACAAAGCACTTTGATTGTTTTGGATTAATCTTTAATCCATTTTTCTTAGCCCAGTCACTAATTATACTTAGTTCGCTATTACAAATGCTAATACACTCAGAAATTTGGGCTAACGGACGACACATCATCGGCATACATTTGGACTTCACTTTTAGACAAAACACTGGGGAGGTCATTGATAAAAAGACTAAACAATAATGGTCCAAGGACAGAGCCTTGTGGAACACCCGATTTTACTTCGAGAAAAGTTGAAGATTCCAATTGGGTAACAACAGCTTGGCTTCTATAGATAAGGTACGACTTTATTAAGTTAACTGCAGAATTTGAAAAATTGTATAAGATTTTAAGTTTTTTACATAGTACCTTGTGGTTTACTGTGTCAAATGCTTTGCTATAGTCAAAGAGAGTTAAAAAAGGAATTTGGTCACTGTCAAGTTTGTCCCGTATGTCCTCTGTAGTTTTAGAGACTAATGTAGTGCAACTTCGATTTTTTCTAAGCCCGGAGTGACTATATCTTATGATTGCCATAGGATCGATCGGTCGGAAAATGGATCTTAGTGAAAAAAACCTTTTTTGTTTTCAAGTAAATCGTTCTTAAGGTCGTTGACGATTAATATTAAAAGCTTTTAAGCTAATTTGAAAAAGTTGATCGACATTGAGTGACTATATCGATCGGTCGAAAATGGTTCTTAGAAAGAAAGTTTTTTTGTTTTTTAATGTTAGCGTCCTTAAACTCGCTGACTACTAATTTTATATGCTTTTAAATAGATTCTCAAAATTTGGTCAAAATCGGATGACTATATCTTAAGGCTGCCATGGGACTGATCGTTCGGAAAATGAGTCTTAGTGAGAAAAACTTTTTGTGTTTTCAATTTGATTATTCTTAAATTCGGCGATTGTTAATGTGATATGTTTTCAAAAATATTCGCGTAATTTGGTCGAAATCTGATGTTGGGTGGGTTTTAGTTACAAAAATTTTTGATTTTTATGTAAGCGTTCTTAAACTCGGACATTTCAAAACCAGCAATTGCAAGGGTATAAAAACTTCGGCACAGCCGAAATTAGTTTGGCCTTCTCCTTTTGATATGTTTTTGACGAAGTAGGCTATTCCCCCAACAACAAACTATCTAAGTATGCTTTGCTCAGCTTTTTGTTCAGCTTCCTATAAAAGGGCAGCCCTGCTGCATTTTAAACTCATTCGACATCTAGTCCTCGCACCGTGCGGTTCTGTCTATATTTTATTCTTTAAATTTTATTTATTTTTAAATTCTTTGAACATTTTTTTTTTGCTATAGTGAGGATGATCTCACGTATGTCCCTTTTAATTCTTTATTTTTTTTAAATGCCATTTATTGCGTTTATAAAAATTAGTAGCAAGTTGTGAAAAGGTGAAGCAAATAGCACTATGACTTCACTCATGCAGGGCTCTTATATAGAGCAGCAAGGACCGTGCCTGGGGTTGAACACATTTCGCTAATCAATAATAATAAAAATAATAATAATGGTTATAAACAATGCAATTATATGTACCATTATGGACATCTCAATCTGTCTGTTGGCCATAAGCAGTTCGTCTTACACTACACTGAACTACTACACCAGGCTGCCAGATACCTGATCATTCCTCAGTGTAATGCCCAGACTTCGATTCATGCTGACTCAAGTGCCAGTGACTGTCTCTAGAATGGCCTTCCGATAAGTCAGTGAGCTTCTCAATTAGTTGACTAGGTTCTCCCTAAAGTTGTCGCTCCTGTCACATCTAGTATGCTGATTGCCTCTTCTCTATTAAGAAGCTGCTTACTAAAATACAGCATACTCAATTCTTTAAGAATTGGGCATTTGCCCATCAAATGCCATTACAGAAATTTATTGGATACTGTATGGTCGGGATACTTATATATCCTCGAGGGGCTAGTGCATTGTCGATGGGTTCGTTCGCATAAGGCCTTGTCTTTAAGTGTAGCTACTCCATCCCAGAAATTCAAAAAATGATGCAATCCAACTCTAGAAGCTAATTAGCTAATTGGTCAGGCGCTGATCATCGTACTTATGCAAAACTTTTCCTATATAGCCAAGCTGCAGATCTAGAGTATATATAGGTGTGCATCGTCCAGGCCCGTTTCTAGTGCCAATGCAAAGCTCGGTGTGCACGTTGGTAAAAGCAAAACCTTCTTAAGAAAAAAAGGTCTGGAGCATCCACAGACTTGAGCTCCATAGGGTTAAGCCGCTCGACATACTCCAATCTCGTCAATAAGTTTTTTTGGTTTTTTTAAAAATTACATCGAAATATGTTTCATTTTATTCTGGTTTCAAGTAACAATTTAACCACATTGGCGACGGGAGCACAGGCTGATGATATCTGAAGTTCTGGAGTCTGAAGAGTACTACTGAGTGTCAGTATTGTAGCATTGACGGTAGTAAAAACTTGAAACTCAGTTTTTTCAATTGCACTCGGGAGTTGTGCCGCCTTTGATGATGTCTCGCTGTCTACATCATTCTTAAGCTTTTCTAATGCTCCAATAATGTAAAGCAGCAATTTAGCGAATGTATAGACCAGGGGTGCCCGAGCCCATACCGCAAACCACGCGCTTGTTGTTGCTTTGCGCAAAGGAATAGCTCGCGCGCATACGTTCTATGCGCCCATAAGCCAATAAAAAGCAACAACAATTTCTCTTTCTTTCCGAACGAAGGTCTGCAACAACAGTTTCATATGTGTCTCTCTTCTCTCTCTCTCCTATGTCTGCGACAAATTCGAACGCAACAACAATGTTGCTTATGCGTTGTCAGCGCTCGACTAGCGCGCGTTTTCACACAAACACAAATCGGGTATCTCTTTCTATTTCTTGTGGTTGTTCTTGTTTGAGTTGTATTTTCTGCATTTGTACTGGTTTTCACGCGGCCGTAAGCTCAGTCTGAGCACCCCTGGTGTACACACATTCATGTTTTTCGACCCAACGAGAAGTAGGGTAAAACGTTTTTAGTCCTTTTTTTTAAATTCCGGAACTTTAGATTGAATTTCATCTGGCAAAAGCTGCGTTCTTTTAGCAGACTGTGCGAAAAAATTTGTCACTGAAGAAACTGTTCGTAGCATGTTTCGGATATTGTGGAACTTCGCAGGCTTTTGAAACACATAAAGTTGACGAATGACTGAAACTAAGGGTGGTTTTTTCGCATAGCAATGCTTGGACTCTATTTTGGTTGCCAGAAAAGTTGGACCCTCCGTCATACCCTTGTCCGCGTAGAAAAGTAGTTAAGAAGAATCTAAATATTTTCCAGCTTTTTGTGAAATCCTTGATAACTAGAAATATATTGCTCTTTGCCTATATTTGGTAAGTTAAGATATTTGTGCTCTGAGGCGGGGTCTTCAGACGCCCCCCCCCCTGGATCCGCTACTGACTTGATCGACTTTCTTACCGCTGATCAAGAGCCAGAGCTCCCCATCCAAGGCCCCTGGAGGCCGAAGGAACACACTGGGCAATAACACCGAATGCTCTGCAAAGTCGTGCTTCACTGTGTGCTACAAAGAGAGAGAGATAGAGAGAGACAGTCACATTTTCGCGCTCTCTTCTTGGGGAAAAGTGCCCTTGTATACATGGTTTATATACTTTATAGTGCCAGAGGGAAATCACAGTGGCTAAAGCGAGGCGGACATATTCCCAAATTTAACCAGAGAGCGTAATTGAGAGCAAACAGCTGACTAATTTCTAACAGAAGCGGTGTCGATTACGCAATCCTTCAGTCTAGAACAGGGGTGTCTAAACAAAAACAATCAAGCATTGCGCTTGTTTAGCAGCGGAATTCAAAGTAAACATCACAACAAACAAATACCTCGTGAGAGAACAAAAAGCCGAACACGCGCATCGTAAGAGAGCAAGCCGACGAGCGTGCTTTATATAAAAGAGTTCAACCGGACTAATTGACTGACTGACTCACTGGTGACCGTCCCACAGCCCAAACCATAAGAGATAGGATGCTGATTTTTTCACAGTAGATTTATCTAATGCTGACTCTAGTACTCATTAAGAACGGATTTTGGAAAAATTCTGTTGGGGAAATGTGGAAAATTCGCGAAAAACTTTTGTATGAAACTTTTTTGTTTACCATCCGATCAAGTTTAAACTCATTTTCAAAGATCTTTATGAAAATTCAACAAGAACTGCATACCAATTTTCCGGAAAAATTTACCCCCCTGGGTGGAAAGTGGGTGGTCAAGGTTGCGGGGGCAAAACTTTAGTTGCCAGGGACTTCAAATTCATTTTCAAAGTTACGCATCCGATTGACTTAAAACTCGGTTTGTAAGAATAGTCTATCGTTTAATAAAAAAATTTTTTTCCATAAAGCCATTTATTTGGGATACCATAATTTGCTTTAACGCTTTGGAAAGGAAGGGCAGTATAGAGATAGGTCTGTATTCAATATTTCCTTTCGGAATTGGTAGGACTTTAGCCATCTTACAAGCCATTGGAAAACAAGAAGTTGTCAAAGCCGTATTGAATATATGCGTAACATGTAGTAAGATTTGCGGGAGAACGATTTTTACAAATTTTGGGTCAATGTTATCTAGCCCTGTTGCATTTGATTTTATTTTGAGAATTGATTCCAAGACATCACACTGACTGACACACACGAAACTAAAACTACTATCACAGCTGTTATTTATCAGGTGGTTCAGGTACGATGAATCTATGTTATCAGGTACTAGTGGCTGAACGAATTTATTATTAAGTTCACTCAAATCAATACTCTCAGTCACTCCAGATCTCTGTCTGCGAATTCCTAGCTGTTTTATGTTTCTCCATACATTTTGAGAAAATTGCTCAGATAGTGCAAGAGTAAACTTTTTTTTTTTTTTTTTTTTAATAATATGGACGTTGACGTACAATGCGCAGTACGTTCAAGTGGCCCATGCGACAGCAAGCCTAGGCTTGTTACGCGCGAACCCCAAGCAAAATAGCAGCCCACCTCCCGCCCAACCGACCGAGAGGCGCAGCCACTAACGTGTGACACGAAATCGCGAAGGAAGAACATAAAGTAATGTTAACTACGGGCTAAATAAGTTAAAATAGAAATTTTTATAGCAGGAAGAGAAGCTTCAGAGTTAATTATTCGGTAGAGTTTATTGTAATCAGCACAGAGGACACGAAACGGTTCATGCAACATATAGTTAGTATTACAACGATTTAGTGATAGGGGGGGATAAAATTACGAGTCGGTCTAATAGGAACGTTGAGGTTAATTTGGCCAACCAACTCAGTTGAGTCGATTTCACCATTAATTAGTCTATGTATAAAGATTACTCCAAGCATAACTCTACGGTTAATAAGGGAGGGAAGGTTAATCAAAAGAAGTCTACTAGAGTACGATGGTAAACGGACCTCAGGACTCCAGCCCAAACCACGAAGAGCAAACAATAAAAACTGTTTTTGCACAGATTCAATTCTATCTTGATGGGTCGAATATTGCGGAGACCACACACATGATCCGTACTCGAGAATCGGACGGACAAGAGAAGTGTACAAAATCTTCGTCGTATAGGGATCATCAAATTCCTTCGACCAGCGCTTAATAAACCCAAGAACACTCCTGGCCCTACAAACAGTAGCAGTAACATGAGAGTCAAATTTAAGTCGGTGATCAAGAATAACCCCAAGATCATTTACCTCATTGGCTGAATCATTTAAGCACTCAAGTGGGACATTATCAAGCATATAAGTGGAGAATTGTGGCAAGCTCCTGTAAAATGTCATAACCTTACACTTGGAACTGTTAAGGTTTAATAGAATATCTTTACACCAAGACTGAAATGCATCCAAGTCAGCTTGCAAATTATAGCGGGAAACCAAATCGGTATATGTTAAACATAGTTTCACATCATCGGCGTACATAAGCACACGAGAGTGAGTCAAGACAGACGGAAGATCATTTATGAAGAGAGTAAAAAGCAATGGACCTAAGTGACTACACTAAGAAAAAACTAGAACGAATAATTTGAGTATGAACGCTCTTGAAAAAAAAATTAGTCGCTCTTGAATTTTCAAGAATTTCGCTCTTGGAATCGAGATAAATTCGTTCTAAACGTTCTCAATTTTGTTTTTTATAGGCAAGGGGGGTGAGGGCAACTTAACTTTGAGAGAGTAGCGTTGGAGTCGCTCTCGCAGAGAGTGAGGGCGCATGCGCAGTTGGTCGTTGAGCGCATGCGCAGTTTGTTGTTGTGCGACGAAAGGCAACTGCGTTTATTTATAAGTGTGATTTCGTCGCGTCTTCTAGCTTAGGGAAGTTAGCTGAGCTCGTAAAGCCCGTCGCCTGTGTATGTTTCAGTCTTTCAAGGTACCGTGTTCAAGTCCCAGAAGAGTAAAAAAAAAAATCTATGTGGTTATCTCAAAATCAATCACAGTTTAAAACAAAGTTTGGTGGGTGGTGGTGGTTGGGGTTGGTGTGGTTGATAATGGTGCGTGGGACCGGGGGTGGGGGACGAGACGCGGACCACGTCGGTCAGGTCGGGTCGGTCGTGTCTCTCCCACCCCCCACCCGAAATATTCTTTTGAATTTTTTTATTTTGAGAATTATTCGTTCTTGGATCAAGTACTGACACTCTTGAATCAATAATTATTCATACTTGGATCAAGAGCTGAAACTCTTGAATCAGGAATGTCGGGATCAAAAATTCACTCTTGAATCAAGAATTTCGCTCTTGGATCAAGAATTTTCACTCTCACCGTACTTTTGAGAACGAATGCTCTTGATTCAAGAGCGAAATTCTCTATTTTTTCTCTGAGTGTACCTTGGGGTACACCAGAGGTAGCATGGATAAGTTTCGAATATGAATTACAAAATATAACTTTTTGTGTTCTATAACTTAGGTAATCAGAGATCCAACTAAGAAGGTTAGTTGGGAAACCAATTAAACTCAGTTTATGAAGCAATAAGGAGTGATTAACAGAATCAAAAGCCTTACTAAAATCAGTATAAATGACGTCAGTTTGCATCTTACCAAAGAACCCTTTGAGCACTAATGATGTAAGCTCTAATAAGTTAGTGGTAGTAGATCGACGCTTCACAAATCCATGTTGATAGGGTGAAATAATGGAACTACATAAATGTTGCAGTTGAGATGTCATAATTCTCTCAAAAGCTTTTGGAATTGCAGACAACTTGGAAATACCTCTATAATTCTCAACATCCGACTTATTACCTTTTTTATGGAGAGGAATGATATAAGATTCCTTCCACAACACAGGGAAAGAGGATGTCTCAAGAGACAATTCAAATAATTTATGAATAGGCTTACAAAGTGCATCAGCACAAAACCTAAGTACACAAGCAGGTACTCCATCGGGACCCGGTGCATACACAGGTTTAACAGAGCTAAGATCGCAAAGGAGAGAGCTTTCAGTGATTACAGGGCTAAAAATACAATTAGACCCATTCAACTGATAGGGGTATGGTTGATTCGCAAAGAAGCTAGAAGACGAGTAGGTTGACATAAAAAACTCGGCAAACAGATCGGCTATGGCCTGATCAGTGTTTGCTTTCGCATTACCATACCGCACAGAAGAGGGCATAGTGGAAGATTTGCGCTTAGAGTTAACAAACGTATAAAACTGCTTAGGATTGTGCGAGAATTGAAGTCTGCAACGGTTAAGATAGTCTTTATAACATTGTGCGTTCAGCACATTAAATCTAGAACGAGCATCCACATAACGGGAGAAATCAGATGATTTTTTCGAATTTTTATACTTTTTGAAATACCCTGACTTCTTGTTTTTCAAATTCATTAGTTCTCTTGTGAACCAAGGTTGCCTATTAGGACAGCGAGGGAGCTCAAGTGGAACACAAACATCAAAAAGCGAGTACAAGGTATCATAAAAAAGTTGGATGGCAACATCAATATCTGTACAAGTGTACAATTGAGACCAATCGGTTTCAAAAATTAAATCATTAAGTTTTAAAAAATCTGTTTTTTGAAAACAACGGGTTTTAGTCGTCGAGTTTCCAGAAGCAGAGCACACCCGAGAGGACAATTCAATGGTAAGTTCCAATGTAGGATGAAAGGGGTCCTCAGGAAGAACCAACGGGTCAATTCTAGATGCAAGATTGCCGGGGGGATCCAACAAAAATATTAAATCAAGAGATCTGTTTATCAAGTTGCGAATGGGATTAACTTGTGACAAAGACAACTCAAATAGGCCATCGATAAAATCATGGGACTTCGAAGGTAAATGCGCATTTGATTCATTGTTCGTGGACCACATAACTTCAGGCAAGTTAAAGTCTCCAAGAACAATCAATAGGTCACTGTTTGATAATAACAGAGAGATCGACTCAATGGCAGAGAAGTGAGAGGAGTAAATTGTGGTATCGGAATGTGGATATAGGAACAAGTAATAAATACGGAAAAAGTTGAAAAAGTTATTATACTCTGTACCGAAGGTACATAGAGTATATTAAGTTTGTGCAAAAGTATGTAACAGGGAGAAGGAATCATTTCCGACCCTATAAAGTATATATATTCTTGATCAGCATCAACAGCCGAGTCGATATAGCCATGTCCGTCTGTCCGTCTGTCTGTCTGTCCGTCCGTATGAACGAAGAGATCTCAGAGATGGTAAGAGATAGAGGTTTGACATGTATGGGGCATATATTTCTTATACTTGCAGGCAGATCAAGTTTATTTTCAATTTTTTTAGAGAGCTCACCGCGTTGTGCGCGGGCCGTTTGACTCCTGAGCAAATGCGAGTGTAAGGGTACAGAGTATGTTATAGTCGGGCTTGACCGACTTTCTTTCTTGTTTTAACACTTATAAATTCGATGTCATGGGGAATTAAAGAATGTGTCAACTCCGACGAAAGGCCGGAATCCACAGCAATTAAAACCCCACCCCCAACGCGGGAAGAGCGATCGCATCTATAAGTGTTATATTTAGTGGGAAAAACTGTTGAATCAGAGATGTCAGATTTTAGCCACGTCTCGGTGAAAACTAGAACATGAAAATCGAAAGATATACTGTCTACAAAGAGTTTAGCTAATTTAGAATTAAGACCACGTACATTTTGATAGGCAAGCAGAAGGGAGGAAATTAGTTTTTAGACGCAACAGTAGAGGTAGAGGCGCCAGAAGGGTTAGAAGGTAAAGACAAATATATAGGAGGCCGATTTTTCTTTTTGGCAATATACTCTTCGATTATTAAGTGTTCCGGCCAGAAATCCTTTGAACAAATTGTTTTAAAAATTTTATCCGGGACACTTACTTTGAAAGAGGCCACATCCCTCTCATACGAAAACTTAAACTTTTCCACCAAAATACCTGCGGCTAGAATTTTGGCCTGAATGTAGGCTTTAACATCATCAGATATGAGATCAGAGGCAAGCCGAGAAACAAATATATGTTTCTTCGGTGGAATACCTATAAGGGGCTTTGGAGCACTTGATACCCCAGCTACCTCGGTAATGTTTACCGAAATAGGAGGAACACGTAGCGCCACCACTGCACTCCCTATAGGTATACTTTCAACAACAGGGGGGGTAGGGACCTCCTCGACGGACATTTCGGACACGACATCTGATATCGCTAAATTGGGATCAGAGATGCCACTGTCTGTAGTGGTAAAATCACCAGTACCAATTATCCTCCGCGCTGGAGCCGGAGTATTTAACGATATTAGACGCTGTATGTTAGGAGAAGATGGGCCCTGAGCCTGATCAGGGACAGAAAGAACACTTTGCTCCTGAGGCACACCCGAGCGAATGGTTTTTTTGCGCGTGGGAGACTCATTCATCAGTTTTAAACTATACTTTGAAGTATAGTATCTACGGTTTGATGCATCACATAGACTCGTTACCATTCTTCTGAAGTTTTGGTATTCATGAAGTAAGTAGTCCGTACTATAGCGTTTCCACTTTAGGTACGCCTTCTCACGCTTGCTGATCGCCCTTTTAATGTCATTATTAAACCATGGTTTTTGAGCCGGGGTAGATTTTTTACGTCTAAGTGGTACACATGTATTATATAAGTTGGCAATATTTGAACTCAATACTTCTACTTGGATGTCTACAGATGGTTGAGAATAGATTAGATTCCATGGACATGAGTTAAGTTTGTTAACAAGGTCTACGTAGTTTATGTTCTTAAAGTCACAATATATAAACGAATGTTTAGTGTATTCCAGCGATACAGCATATGTGAGAAAAATAAGATCGTGTTTTGAAAATGCAGGCACGGAGAGTTGATCATAAAGTGAAGCCTTACGGGAATCATCAATAACGAATATGTCAAGTAGAGTATCTGACGTGGCAGAGAAGTGCGTTGGAAAGGACTTGTTTACTAGAGTCAACAAAATAGATTCGACGCTAGCCGAAATGTTCGCTTATTCTCGTGCCCAGAGAGCGCTTGGTCGTGCTTATGTAGATGCCGTTGCATTTTTCTCCGTCTTTGCCCTCACATTTGGTTTCGTACACAACCCCGCTCTTGTCTTCCTTTTTTATTCGGTCTTTTGTGTTTGTAAATAAGCATCTTGTGTTGTTGTGGGCTTTATAGGCGAATATCAGCTGTTGTGTCGTTTGTTTTGGCAATATTTCTGTTATTGATTTTGCAATTGTTAAATTTTGAATATACGGGACGCTTATGTATTTCTTTGGTCCTTGTTGATTCTCCTTGGTGTTTTTATACCCGTTACTCGTAGAGTAAAAGGGTATACTAAAGTCGTGCAAATGTATGTAACAGGCAGAAGGAATCATTTCCGACCATATAAACTATATATTATATATTCTTGATCAGCATCATCAGCCGAGTCGATATAGCCATGTCCGTCCGTCCGTCTGTCTGTAAGAACACCTAGATCTCAGTGACTAGAAGAGCTAGAGCAACCAAATTTGAAATGTAGACTCCTATTGTCTGGTTGTGTGGTCGGGCGTGGCGTACCAGTCGTATGTGTGGCGGCTGGTGCGGGAGGTTGTGGGTTCGATCCCGCCTTGGACCATCTAATAGAAAAAGTTTTTTCTTTCTTTAGAAAAAGCTTTAACACACCCGATCACCTTCACCAGCAGCTACTGGCGCCAGCTGTGAAGTAACTAGCCATGAAAAAGCAAAATTCTCTAACTATTGCCATTCGGATTCGGCGTTAAACTGTAGGTCCCCCTTTCTCTTGTGCGAAAAATTATAAGCACACACGCCAAGAGATTGAGAGAAGCTTGGCCCTGGCCCTCCCGGAGGTGCTGTTTGAGCCAATTTTACTTTTGCTCCTATTGTCTGCACGCAGATTAAGTTTATTTAAAATTTTTGATACGCCCACCCCCGCCCCCACAATAGAAAATGTTGAATAACTCCCACAATTTTGAAGATATCGAGATCATAATTTACAATAACATGTTTATCCCCAATGTCTATAATCTGTGAAAATTTTAGAAAAATTGGATAATATATAGGAAAACTCGGGTCTTAGTACCAAATCACCTGTTAAGAGGAATGCATGCCACAAAAAATATCTGGCAGGCTGTTGCCTTAGCAACAAGTGCGTAAATATGTAGTGAGAGCATTATCGAACGCAGCTGCCTATGCAGAGAGCACGCTATTTTCGCGCCCAACCATTTATTGAATGAGAGGGGGGAAGGCGCTGGTGAAAGACAATTTTGATGGGCGCCCATGATTTGTGCTGTTTTCCGAGCGAGAATGCAGTGCGCGCACTACTTAACACTCTTTATACTGTGCGACCACTCTTCTAGAGGCGTGCGGGGCGTGAACATAAAAAGGCGCGCTAAAAACCACACACACAAACGAAAATGCAAGGCGTGTGTAAGAGAGAGAGAGAAGATGGGCGCCCATGATTTGTCCTGATTTGCGCTCAAAAAGAGTTAAAACATAAAAAAGCGCGCGAAAAAAACCCAGTCTGGTTGTTATAGCAACAAGTGTCGTTGTAAGAGCATTTTGTAACTGCTGCTGTCTATGCGAATTGATTGATGAGAGGGTGGCGGACGTTTGGGTGTGAGAGAGAAAGAGTTTTTGGACGTTGATGATTTTCGCAAGTGTGCGAGCGAGAATACTTAAAGTTGATCGTAGATGGGCGCGAGGGAAAAAAGTCTCGAAAAAACCCTGTCTCCATAGCACCAAGTGTGAGGCATTCTGTAACACTGCTGGTGTCTATTCTGAGAGGCATATTGATTGATGAGAGGGGGGTGGAAGTTTGTGTGTAAGAGAGTTTACGAGCTGATGATATTCGCTGATGTGAGAGCGAGAAATCAGTGCGCGCACTGCTCAACTTTGCACTTAAAGTTGTGGGTAGAGGGGCGCGGTGCAAAAAAAGGCGCACAAAAAAAGGCAGGCTGGTGCTACCATAGCAACAGGAGCGAGGACGTAGTGAGGGCATTACGTAACATAGCTGCTACTGTCGATGCCAAGAGGGTATCATTTGCGCGCTCATCAGATTGATGGATGAGAGGGGGGTGGGCATTTTTGTTAAACAGCTAATTTTGTACTAATTTAATTCAATATAAGCTGAGCGCGCTTCCTAACTGTGCCGCGTTTTTGAGTGTTGTTTGCTGGAGGTGCTGCTTGCTGCTGCTCTTTGCTGCTGGGAAGATCGCAAGTTTTCACTAAATCCTTTTTGCAATACAGTCTTTTTTAAGACTTTTGAATTTTGTCTATATACTATTACCTCTTTCTTATTTTATATTGACTTAATAATTATCCTTATATATATTTGATTTGTAAAGACTAGTGTTTTTTCTATTATCTATTATTCTACTTCCTTTTTTTACACTTTAAGATATAGAGAGAGAGAGAATCTTGTGAGAGATTGACGTGCTTTTTTTGTGCTCCGTATTTAAAAATTAATTGTGACGTTCAACGTGCCTATAATTTCGCGAATACATCTAAAATCTTTCAATTATTAATATCCACTACCGGTGAGTGCTTTGCTTTCTTGTTGTGCATATGGGTATTATTAATTTAACAAATATAAATATCGCGGCGTCTGTGCTGTGTGTTTTGTTTTTTTATACCCTTGCAAAGGGTATTATAATTTTGCCCAGAAGTTTGCAACGCATAGAAATATTCATTTCCGACCCCATAAACTATATATATTCTTGATCAGGGGGACGAGCTGAGTTCATTGAGCTTTGTCCGTCCGTCTGTCTGTCTGTCTGTCTGTCTGTCTGTCCGTCTGTCTGTCTGTCTGTCCGTCTGTTTCTACGCAAACTAGTCTCTCAGTTTTAAAGCTATCGAGCTGAAATTTTGCACAGAGTCTTCGTTTTACTGCACGCTGCTAATATGTCGGAACCGACCGGATCGAATCACTATATCTTATAGCTGCCATAGGAACTATCGGTCGAAAAATGGGTTTTAGTGAGAAAAACTTTTTTGTTTTCAATGTTAACGAGATTAAACTCGGTCGTTAATAATATTATACACTTTCAAACAGATTTGCAAATTTTGGTCAAAATCGGATGACTATATCTTATAGCTGCCATAGGAACCATAGGTCGAAAAATGGGTTTAAGTGAGAAAAACTTTTTTGTTTCCAATGTTAACGTGATAAAACTCGGTCACTAATAATATTATATACTTTCAAACAGATTTGCAAATTTTGGTCAAAATCGGATGACTATATCTTATAGCTGCCATAGGAACCATCGGTCGAAAAATGGGTTTTAGTGAGAAAAACTTTTTTGTTTTCAATGTTAACGTGATTAAACTCGGTCATTAATAATATTATATGCTTTCAAACAGATTTGCTAATTTTGGTCGAAATCGGATGACTATATCTTATAGCTGCCATAGGACCGATCGGTCGGAAAATGGGTCTTAGTGAAAAAAAACTTTTTTGTTTTTAAGTAAATCGTTCTTAAGGTCGGTGATTATTAATATTAAACGCTTTCAAACTAATTTGAAAAAGTTCATCGACATCGGATGACTATATCTTAAGGCTGCCATTTTTATGTAAGCGTTCTTAAACTGTGACATTTGCATTTGCAAGGGTATAAAAACTTCGGCACAGACGAAGTTAGCTTGGCCTTCTCGTTTGCTTTGTTTTCGCTCATCTGTTTTTGGTGGTTCCTCCGTTCCCCCCTCTTAACAAAGGTTAGTGCGTGCGTTTGCTGTTGCATACTCTCTGTGTGCATCGCTCTCACCCCAAATTTGTTTTTGTTTACTTTTCTGCTGAGAAAGCTTTGAGCTTTTCTATTTGTTACGCCGCTCTTAGAGTGAGATATTGATACGCGCTTTGATTTCTAATCTTTTTAGTTTTGAGCCCCAGTGGTAAATTTTGATCAATGTCGTGCTGCAAAAAGTCGTGTACTAATAAAGATGCAAATGATTCGGAACAATTCCGGTTTGTTAACTGTTGGTTGTGCGATAATATTATGCATATAAAATGTGCTGCACTCAGTGGACGTGACCTTGATAAAATTTGCTCAACTAAGAAAGGTTGTGGTGCGTTAAGGTGGTCCAGCCCTGTGTGCACTGATACCCAATTTAATTTCTCGCGTATGTCTAATGACATGAGAAATAAATATATTATAATAAGTTGCATTAAATAACTAAGCAACTCGCAAGTGAGTTTACCTCTAGTGATGAGTTGCTTAGTAAATTCCATTTTGAGTCACCACCCACACGTCGGTCGGAGCCTCAAGCTGTAATAGTGCCACCTCCCGATTCTGACAAGTCGATTGATCCCCCTTCATCGTTGCCAGTCTCGCCTCAGTGTCAAGACTTGTCGCCGACCATTTCCCTGTCCGCTTCACCAGCTAGTATGCTTGGTTTGTCTCCATTGCCTCCCTCCCCAAGTCAAGGAGTTATTAATAATTTTTTAAATAAACCTCCAAATCGTAGACTAGTTAGTTCTCCAATAGTGCCACCTGAACCTGATGAAAGTGCTTCCCTTTCTTCACAGCCTCCCCTTCTTACTGTTATAGCACCACGCAAATCAGTTTTTGTGTCTAGGTTGTCTCCTGAAACTACTTGCGAGAAAATTGCCGCCTATATTGCCAGATATGATTGTTCATGAGTTTAGGCAAAAAAATCGTGTTAGGCCAATGCCCGTCAGCTTGCCCTCCAATGTAGGGTCTAGCTCTAACAGGGTTTCAAAAAACTAGTTCTGTCCCTTAGTCCTCTTATTGCCTATCAGAATGTTAGGGGTCTGTTATCAAAACTTACTACCTTGTTCTTGAATAGTGCTTCATTTGAGTTTGACATTATTGCCTTCTCAGAGACGTGGTTAAATCCATCAATCTCTGATTGTGAAATTTTGTCAAATGATTTTTTTTATCTATCGACATGATCGACCTACTCGAAGAGGTGGTGGTGTACTGATCGCAGTGAAGACTAGCCACCGTTCGGAATTAATTCCACTAAGTCTGCCTGATGGTGTGGAATTCGTAGCCGTAAAAGTTTCTTTTCTTTCCTTCTCGTTATATATTACTTGCTCCTATATCCCTCCTTCTTCCGATATTCAAGTTTATATGAGCCATATAACTTGTATAAAAGATGTTTGTGCCCAATTACGAGACATTGACTCATTGGTTGTTGTAGGTGATTTCAACTTACCAAACATCGCCTGGTCATATCTTAATGGGTCAACCTATCTTGTGCCATCAACACAGCATGACTTTTTAGATCATCTGTTTGATATGTCCTTGTCTCAGATAAATTCAATTCCAAACGATCTTAATAAATTGCTGGATCTTGTCTTTGTCGCTGACAGTACTAATGCTGTAGTTTCTAGGTCCGCCCCTCTATCACTGCCCGAAGATATTTACCATCCTACTCTTGAAATCTCTCTTTCAGTTTCTGAAACTACTTCATCAACCTCTAAAATTCATAATAAACCTCGTCGTTGTTTTCGTAAATGAAACTTTACATTATTAAATCAACTTATTTGTGCAACAGACTGGTCACCTCTGTTCAATGCGGTTGATTTTGACTTTGCTCTTGCCTTTTTCTACGAATCCCTTAATTCTCTCTTAGATATCTGTGTTCCTTATAGCGTAGCTTCTCCCGCGTCACTTAATCCTCCTTGGTTAACACTTCTTATCCATATGCCATTCCTTCTTCTAACTCGATTTGTGTTCCCTCGATTAGTGAAAGCTCCCTACTTTCGCATTTAAAATCTCTAAAATCCTCATACTCCCCTGGCCCTGACAACATTCCTAGTTGTGTTCTTAAAGAGTGCTGTAGTTCCTTATGCAAACCTTTGCTTAAGATTTTCAATCTATCACTCGATTCTTCAGTCTTTCCAACTCTTTGGAAAGAGTCCTATATCATTCCTCTTCATAAAAAAGGTGGAAAATCGGATATTTCCAATTACAGAGGCATAGCTAAGTTCTCCGCTATTCCTAAAGTATTTGAAGAGATTATAACCTCCACCTTGCAGCATTATTGCAAATCGATTTTATCACCTTTCCAGCATGGGTTTATTAAGCGTCGGTCAACTATGACCAATTTGCTTGAATTTACTTCATTGGTTAATGATGGGTTCCTTAAGAAAAAGCAAACCGATGTCATTTACACCGACTTTAGTAAGGCTTTTGACTCTGTAAACCATGATCTTCTCCTCTATAAGCTTGATCGGTTAGGATTTCCCGCCTCTTTTCTGCTCTGGATTTCGTCCTATTTAAAAAATAGAACGCAGAAAGTTATATTACGTTTAGACACTTCAAAGCCCGTCTCTGTAACGTCCGGTGTACCGCAAGGTAGTCACCTTGGTCCTTTGTTTTTTACTCTTTTTATTAATGACCTACCCACAATACTATCTTACTCTCGGATACTTATGTATGCCGATGACGTTAAACTTATTTTATCTTTCAATGACCCGACACATTCCATTAGATTGCAAGATGATTTAAACTCCTTGCAGTCTTGGTGCTTGGTTAATCATTTATACCTTAACTGCTCCAAGTGCATGTTTATGACTTTCCATCGTTGCAAACCTTCACTGGCTATTTATACGATTGGCAATGAACCCCTGCAACGAATATCTACCGTCGTTGATCTTGGAATTCTTTTTGACCCCAAATTGAGTTTCAATCCTCATATCTCTTCTATTGTTAATAGGGCGAATGGTGTACTTGGATTCATTAAACGTTGGTCGAAGGAATTTAATGATCCATACACCACAAAGCTCCTGTACACTGCTCTAGTCCGTCCTGTACTTGAATACTGCTCGTCCGTCTGGTGTCCACAGTACAAAAAGCATATCGATCGTATCGAATCAGTACAAAAGCAATTTTTGCTTTTTGCTCTTCGTGGTCTGAATTGGGACCCTAACCTTCGTCTGCCATCGTACTCCAGCAGACTCTTGCTTATTAACCTTCCTTCGTTAGCTAATCGTAGAACAGTCCTAGGCGTTTCTTTTCTTCAAAAGCTAATCATTAGTGATGTAGACTCTACCGAACTTTTAGGTCGCCTTAACTTTTCTGTTCCTTCTAGGCCAACTAGAAACTATTTACCTTGAATCTTGCCCAGATGCACAACTGATTATGCCCAGCACAATCGTTTTCGGGTCTTATGTCAAAATTACAATGATCTCTATCACCTGCTCTCAACAGATCTCTCTCTCTTCTCTCTAAAAACGTCTCTCTATAATTACCTCCGGGGAAATCTCTGACCACTCCCAGCTGTGAGTAGGGGCATAGCTTGCCGGACTGGCTAAAAAATCCTCCCCCACCGGGTCAGAGATTTTCCGGTTATTCAATTTTAAGTTTTACGTATAAATTTTTTATTTTTAAAGTTTACTTTAAGATATTTTTCTCTCTATCTCAGTTTTTTTTTTTTTTTTAATTTAATATATTATCTTATTTTTTTTCTCCTTTGTTCCTACATAACTATAGGTTTTGGTTTTTTTCTCTCTCTCTCTCTTTCTCTCTCTCTCCCTCTTCTCGATCTCTATATTATTAAAGTTTTTGTTAGCTCTAATAACGTCTCTGACTACAATTGGCTGTGAATAGGGGCATAGCTGGCCGGACGGGCAAATAAAATTCCCCCACCGTGTCGGAGTCGTTATTAGTTTATTTTGTAATTTTATTAGATTTTCTTTGATAGGCTTCATTAGCTCATAAAAATTTTTGTAACGTATATAAATTTTCGTTGACAGCCTTTTTTTGTCAACTCTAAATAAATAAATAAATAAATAAATAAATTCTAAGCCGCTTAGACAATGGGCGAACTGCCACGGAAATTGCAAGAAGCCTTGATCATTCAGAAAAAGGCACTCACTGTTTATGAAATGCTAAAGCAAAAGGGAGAGCCCTCTTCCGGCATAGATTTCGTTGCTAGTAACGGATGGTTCGAGAAATTTAAAAAACGGTTCTCCAATCATAGCATCATATTTAAAGGCGAAGCGACATCGCCCGATGATGCAGCTGCTACCACATACCCAGGAGAAATTCAGGGGTTCATTGAAGAGTTTTTCAATGCTGTTGAAACTGAACTTTACTGGAAAAAAATGCCAAATCGAACTTTTTTATCAAAGAATGAAAAAGTAGCTTCCGGCTTTAAGGCACAAAAAGATTGTTTCGACGACATGGCATTTGATGATGTCCAAGAGTTGTTTGAAGATGAAGGAATTAATGACGAATCATTGCTTGAGATTGCTGTGAATGAAGCAAACAATTCGAAATCAGATGACAGCAGCTCTGAAGAAACCGATCCGATTAGTTTAACGAAAGAAAAGCTCCAAGAAGGATTCGCATATGCTAGCAGCTTGGAATCGAGCTTATTAAATTCAGATCCGGTCATCGAACGAAGACTTAAGTTAAAGAGAGAGCTGGAAAAAATACTTTTTCCTTGTAAGGAGTGCTATAAAGAAGCTTTAAAAGCCATTAAACAATCGAAAATTACTGATTTTTTTGATAAGGAAAAAACATGTTGAAACATCAAAAGAGAGAGACTCTTGTATGTGATTGACGTGTTTTTTGTGCTCCGCAATTTGAAAATTATTTGTGTCGCTATTAGTGCCTATAATTGTCCAAATTGGACTTAAATCTCAGTGATAATTTAACCCATTGTCGGTTTGTGCTTTGCATTCTGTGTTGTGCATCTAATCATTATTAAATTGGCAAATTTAAATAACTCGGCGTCTGCCCTGTGTATTTGTTTTTGTTTTGGTG